>CALNXJ010000023.1:1300000-1555000 GCA_942486045.1 Pocillopora meandrina | reverse complement strand
TCTAATCGTTCCAACAACCAATCGCTCCTACAGACAATAGCAACACCACCGCCTGACCGGTCAGTTCTATCCTTTCGCAAAATTGAGTAATCCTTCGGACAAACGAGATGAGATGGAAAATTTGGTTTAAGCCATGTCTCGAGATGATGCAAATATCGCAGTTGTTTGAGTGCAATTCCATATGCAAAGCAGAAGCAGCATCAACTTTCACAAGTGATCTTGCATTAATGACCATACATTTGGGGATTATTCGGGGTAAAGAAGAAGAGTGAGTAGAAATGAAATGCAAATTTGTATCCTTGGGTCGAAGTCGTGCGCGTTTGGTCGTTGATAAAAACAGTGGTCAGTGACACGAACTGGAATCTTGTGATGTTGTTGACGAGATCCAAATCTAGAATTAACACCAGCTCTACGACCTCTAGCTCTATAAATTCCCAATGACTTTAAGCGATGAATAAGATAATAATCCAGTTTAACCTTAGGACAACAGGAGCGAAGTTGAAATAAATTACGTCGACTGAAAGAAAATCTAGGTCTTGAAGTTTGAAGTGAAGCAGTCGGCATGTAGTTAAAATTTTCCGGACCCGGATTAATTTCAACATCCACTGCAATAGATAGGTCCTTGATGAAACCTCTTTCAGACAGAGCAGCAACCGTCGAACCATGCTTTGACCATTTGGTGATCGGTAACTTAGTTGAGCGTCTTGCAACAGCAAGATCTTGACCGCAGCGAGAAGCAGAAAATAGCTTTCGGAATTAAAATATCTCGTGGTTTAATATTCTTCCTCGCAGTGTCATGAACTCTTTTTTATGCGTGATATTTGAAAGGTGTTATTGGTGGATCGGAAGCGTGAGTAACCGAACTGAAAGCTGGACGCGTTGAAATTGCCGTGTTGATTTCCGCCAATCAGAAGTTTGCTACTCAGGTCGTTATGAACACTACTTAAACAGTAGTGAAAATAAAGCCTTGAAAAGTTAGGCTGGTATCGGATTTGAACCTATGACCTCTGCGATACCGGTGTACTGCTCTACCAGCTGAGATAATGAGCCAATTAGGACTGATCATTTTTTCAGTCCCAGCCTATCGTAAGACATGTCAGTCGTTGATGTTCGGAAATTATATTGCTTACATTAGTTTCTCGTGTTCCTGTGTTCAGTCAGTCTTGTACAAGTCGAGGCTAACCTTTTCCCAAAACTGACTAGTAAACGGCACGAAAACGAGGCAAAATTTTCCTGTAAAATTAAAAGAGTTGATTTGGCCCCAAAAATAGGGCCAAAACGAGTGAGTCCAGTTTGGCACTCGCTTAGGGTCAATTAGGCCCCATTGAAATGGGGCTGTTTTTGGCACCAATTTTGGGGCTGAATTGACCCCGTTGATGGGGGCCAAATTGGACCATGTGAAGGGTGAATTTGAAAAATACAGGGGCCACTTTAAAATTTATAGGGGCCAAAACAGCCCCCGGAATTTCAGTCCTCTCACAAATGGCCCCTTTAAAAAGAGCCAATTCAGCTCCGATGTGGGCCACTTCAGAAGTAGAGGGCTCTTTCCTCCCCATGCTGATTTTCCCCCTTACATTCAAATAATGAAAATACACCACATACTTTATCTTTCAAACACTCATTTATTAGGTTCTAAATATTGTTTATGTAATAACCTTTTACGTTACCTGATTTTACAGTTATTACGAATCTTAATTGTGGTATAAAACAGACAAACTTTGAACATCATGTGAAAGAATATAACATACATACATATTTAACATTAATTCAACCATTTTCTAAAATAGATCTCTTCCCTAAATCAGTATACTTCTTAACAGTGCAAGCATTGCAAGAAATTACACCCAAGAGACACTTGTGAGTAAAGCTTCCCTTTTCAATGACTTAGCAAATGTGGTAATGTAAAGCAGCTTATAATTAAGACTGATTTAAAGTACAGAAAATTATAAAAATAAGACAGAGGCAACAAATGGTCCAGTTCCTGCACAAGAATATAGATCTTGTTTGATTTGTGCATATGAAAAACAAAGAGCCTTAGAGCAGCAAAGAGTATTCTTCCAGTGGATGTGAGAATACACGCACTCATATTGCTACTCTAGATATTATCAAAATATAAACTATCAGCAAGTACTACTGCAGACATTTGCCAAGTCATTGAAAATAAAGGAAACAGTGAAAAGAGTATACCTGTGCCCAATTTCAAGCAATGCTTGCTCTAAAAAAAGTCAAAATTGCCTTTGACCGATTGTAAGAAAATATAAATGAGCCAAGTAACCCAATGAGAGCATCAAGAATCTTTTCTTGTGAGAAGTGACAAAATTACACTTCCCTCTGTTACTATATTCAGGTGATTGATGTATTGAAGATCTCCAACAATTAAAATTTGTGCTGGACATAATCTCTGATTGCTTAATCAACATAAGCTACTCTATGCAATAAGTGAAATTCAGAGTCACAGAGAATTGATGTGTCCTCTTTAATTCTTTAACTTATGTATACTTAGCTCTGCTACCACAGCATTGAGCGCTTTATGCCAAGGTAGACTCTACCCCCACATTTAAGTGTATATATATATATATATATGTATTGTTTTTCTAAAACTATAAGCTAAAACATTAGAAATGGAAGTGGAAGTTTAGCTCAATGTGTGTAATTTGTCTCCCATTCAAGACTTGAAAAACTAATGTATGACTCCCAAAATATCTGAAAAAAATCAGCTATTCTATGTGCAATATTTATCTAATGGTTTGACAACAGGAATATTTTAAAAAATTGCAAAATCAAAAAAATTAAACAAAAAGGCAAAATGAATACAACCCCAAAGTACTTGAACCTTTGTATCTGGACTTCATTGGCAAATGGGCTCAAAAATTTTAGCTGTTCATCTTAGTACCAAAGTAGCAGTTTTTTGGACTTGTACCTCCAAAATGGTCACAACTTCATTAAATACATGTGATGACAAACACACAAGAACAAAGGTCATGAACTTAAAAGGTGAGAGTGATTATTTTGCAACTTTTAGTTTAAGGCAAGAGATTCAGCACCACAAAATTGTCTCTCTTCACTGCAAGCAGAAGAGGTGAAGCAATAGATTTTTAGACCATACCAATCCATTCAGTTTCCAAGTCAACTTAGTGTAGTATCCTGCTAACCATACAAGGATACTCTGCAATAATTTTTGTTTTGCAATCCACTGTTGCTCAGAGTACTTTAGGCTGCTGATGAGATATCCCTTCTGGGTATCCAACTCTACTGAGGCAGAGAACTGTACAAAAAAACAAACAAATGAGCAAATTAATTTGTTGTTGGAGAACAGTAAATTTTTGCAACTACAAAGTTGCAAAATATTTGTAAGCAAACTGTACATAAGAAGGAAAAGCACAATAATGGTGATCATCAATGATGTATTTTCACCAAACTGTATATGTACTTATCAAGAAAAGAAATCATACCTCTTTGCACTTCAGTTTTAGTTCAGTATTCATGAATAAATAAGGATTGCTTGTAGACTTAAAAAACAAAACAAAGAAAAGTTTCTTACCCTCGATGGTAGTTGGAATTTTGAAAGCCATTCAGGAGGAACCTGTAGGTAAATATTTGTTTTCAAAAAAATTAAACTGTCTGATAACATCCTATCAATTCACTAATTTTTTAATTTACCAGATTTAAAAATTGGGTTTACTTTGTTTTATGCATGGTGCAAGTAAATACATATCTAATATATTTCAATAAAAATAAAGCAAATCTCGCCATTTTTGTAGGTGCAATCCCCGAGATTTGTCATCTTTAACTGACCAACTGGCACCTTGTGTGTTTTCCTTTAGGATATAATCGAAAGAAAGTAATCGATAATGTACTCTTCACCATCCTGCTAAGTTTAATATACAAGAACTTACTTAGACAGTGCTCAGGTCTGTCGCTTCGTCCGTAAGACAGAGATCCTTGGGCAATTTGCCCTTTTCTGTAGATGCCGATATCACTTGTAAATGTTCTTAATCGCTGATGTTTTCTGAATCATCAATCGACGTTTGAAACGTCCTACTCGAAGGACTTGATTCTGCACGCTGAAAGAGAGAAAGCCAAAAAAATCAGCTTAAGTGGATACAAACCAAGACATAGACATAAAATTATCAGAAAAAGATTAAGAATTCAGAACTTGAGAGATCCTAAAATCAGAGTCCATCTTGAACAATCACAGTATTCGAACTGTAACCGTCTCTATCTCTCGGCGCCAAAATTAGGTCACATGACCTTAGTTGTGAAACCACTAAGACTCAGCAATGCTCAGGAGAAAAGGCGAACCATGCATGCGTCAAATTCTCTGGTGGGAAAATGAATTAACGTACCGACGAAGAACTCGTGTCATCTTTGGGTTCAGCGTTCATTGCAATAAATTTTATTGAGCTTTAGACGCTCTTCTGTAATAGGGAAGTATTGTCTCGGTTCGTCTGCATCTTGGGTAATGGCAAGGAGATCTTGGCCATCGCAACCGTCCTTTTCTGCGATATAAGGTACGAACAAAGATCAATGAAGCGGTCAAGTTTGTGTTTGTAAAAATCCAGTAAAATGCGTTGTTAAACAAATTTCTTTCGCTTACCTATCCTTTCTTAAGTCTCATTCCATGCGACTGGAGCCAAAGAAACAGCCTCTTCAGTGATGAGTTCGCTGCTATAATTCATTCTTGTGTCCGACACACGCGGTTTATGTTCGACTAATGCCATCACAGGCAGCTCACGCTCACGTCTCGAGAAAAAGCCAACGATTAATTCGTTGTGTGACTCGGTGTTCAGTTACGAGAGGAACCGTTGAAAATTTGAACATTTTATAAGGAATAGTATAGGGAACGAAATATGGTCGAAAAAAGAAAATTATTTTTATATTTTCTTTTTTTTTCAAAAATTGCACCTCGTTGGGGCCAAATTGGTCAATCCTACTTGGCTCTTGGAAGGGCCAAATTAAGAAAAAGTTCCAAAGTAGAATTCATAGGGGCCAATTCAGATTTTGGAAGGGTCGAAATGGTACCTGTCCCGCCCGTTTTGGCTCAAATAGTCCAAAACGAACCTTGATGGGCCAAACTGGTCCTCGAGAAATTAAATAATTTGGCTTTTGGGGTCAATTTGGCTCTTTTCATTTTACAGTACAGCACATGTCTAAAATCAAATCGGCATCTGAGCCTTTGAAGGCTTTAATTCATTTTCTGATGAATCCCAATATGGTGAGTCTAAACTTTCTTGAACCTTTTCTGGTGGATTTCAGGTCGCATATTTGGGTGTTGTTTTTTCGCTTTCAGTCTAACGACCTTAGATACGAGAGTCTCAATGGGGTCGAAGGATTCCCTCAAACAAAAGGAAATGAAAAAAACCATAGGCAAGACATGACAAGAAAATCAATCCATATCAGAGAACTTCTCGTATCCAGATTATAACCGTGCGGGGAATGGGCCAAACCCAAGATTGATTAATAAAAACGAGAATCATTATATTTGATTGTAATACCATTTGTCTGTTAAGAGGACCCACAGTATACGGTCCTCAGAGCCCATTTTCATTGGTGCTGTAAAGCACGACTGTAGGTTTCTTATCGTAAAAAAGCTTGTGGTTTTTTATCGTATTTAATCACACTTTCATCAAAAGAGAAAAATAATCGTTTATCTCACGATGGAGTCACTTCGGATGTGGATCGCTACTCTTTCATTGCTTACGGCTTGCCTACTTTAAGCGATAGGGTCTGGATTGGGTACGCGTAACCTTTATGCTGTTGTGCATTACGATGCACAACAGCAACGAAGATTCTGTCATGCAGATAACATAATCTGATAGTGAAAATCTCATGACAGAATTTTACATTAGCGAGTTTTCCTTCAAAATCGGTGCCGTTGTCAAGTTTTGCTTTCAAACGTATCGGAGAACGGTTTGAGTCTTCCTCAACAATTTCTTTTGCCAAAGTAAATGTGCGAACGACGTTCCGGCCTAACGAGACAATCGAAAAAAGGCTCGAATAAAATTGAAGAGTCATTGATGTATACAACGGAAAAAAAAACAACACATGTTTTAAGTTCGCCTAACCAGTGCAACGGACACGGGGTGTTGTGCACTGGAGTTCGGGGAGGTCCGGAGTGTCAACCACAGTGTAGGAATCGACAACACAAGTTGATTCAACAACGTTTAATGCTATCGTTTGACTATCGTACACATGCGGTGAAAACTGAGAAAAGGAAATTGTAATGTACAAGATCAAAAAATGGGCTGAGACTAGTTACAAAACAAGCGAAGTCGAAAAGAAAAGGAAACTAAATACAACAGGCTGGAACTTGCGTCTGATCCTGTCTTTACGGGTTTAGAGAAACTGCAACGTTACGTAATTGGAACAATCTTGTGTAAAAAGAAGCTCTGATCTATCTCCGTCGATCTCCTAACTCCAACTGACTCGACACTTAAGGGACGTGCCACTATAAGGGTATAGGCCACGCATACAATTGCAAACTGGTTTATCAGGAATGCTAGCTAAGTAGGTAATTAAAAGTGTGAAGAAAAGTACACTAGGAAAATTGGGGCGTAAACTCGACAAAGAAACAAAACAGAACTTTTTCCCTACTTTAAATCAAAACAAAACGATTACGAAAACAAAGTCTACTTCGAATGTTCGTTACATTTAAGATTTTCGAAATAGGCTTTTTTATTTATTATTGAATCTGTCTGAATCCAATCTTAACATTTGAACAAACTTTCCGCATATTTCTCTTGGTTTCAATACACCAAAATGTAACCCATGGCTTTAATGTGTTTATCTCCTTTATCCGGTGAAAGCGAAGCCTCGTTTCCACATGTGTTAGAGTCATCAGGGTGCCCTCCTGTACCAAACCCAATCCTGGAGTCGCAAGAATTGCAGTGATTCTGGTTGTTAGTAGCTATGCCGATTCTGGCTTTGGAAAAACCAGACCCACCACAGATAACATTAAACCCTTCCTTGTTACAGTCAGACTGCAGGGAGGCCTCTGAGCCAATGAGTGTCTTCCACGAGTCACGACCCAACGAGGTGTTTCGGTATTTTCCGTCAGCGATCAATGAGTAAAGAGAGCTGGCCTTCATATTGATTACAATGAATCTGATCTGTTCACCGATCTTCATACCGAGACAGATCTTGGAGAAGGACGTGTCCCAGTAAGTAGGCAACTTGGTCTCTTGTGAGTCGAATCCAGTCTCCCCTCCAGCAGTGTTGTATTCAGTTTTATTACTCCAGTAACCAGAATCATAGTGAAAGGTACTCTGGGAGAATAATTTATAATATGATATAAATTCATTACTGCTTTTTTAATTATCCACCATATCCTCCTGATCGTTTTTAGAAAGTTTGAGACGATCCCTCCTCCCAACCCATTTGACATAAAGTATCTACCCCTTAGTCAAGGAGATGTCAGCCAGAGACATGAACAGAGAGCGGAAGTCGCCCTCGTTGTCAATAAGTCAGTCAGCACCTGTGGAGAAATATCTCTCAAGTGGTCGATCATGGCACGCAATCGATAAAAAATCGATTCCGCATGGTACCTTGTTGCCGTTAATCTTCATGACTGGCGTCCATCCTCCATGTCCACATCCAAAATCTCCCATGTGACAGAGAACTGTCGTTGGCTGTGAGCCCAGATGAAGGGAAACCAGTTTACTCGTATTTGATCTGTTAAAGTTGAGTTCGAGAAGGTAAGGAAGTAATTATTTATCTTCATTAAACAAATTTATAACATTAATATTTTCGCGGTAAACTCTATGAAATATTATTTTCTGGTCCAAAGGGATTCCAACCACCTGGTCACATCTGTGTCTTCAGCGTCATAGGTGAGGAAATTACAAGATAAATCGGTTTAAAAGAGCAAGCAGTTATGGTAACTTACTTGGATGCATCATATACCTCCTTGCATGATTTTACAGCTGGAAGATAAAAAGATGATCTGAGAAATACATTATATCGCTAGGAACGGAAAAGAAGTGAAAAGTGTGGTTTTTAAGCAAAAGCCTCGAAGTGAATGTGTTCGAGCTCATGTTAGGGTTTGTATTTGAAATGGACTTCGAGTTGGTGTCTTAAGTTATGTCTATAGTAAATAGTTTAGTCAATTCAATTTAAACGCAGGTTGATGGTTCAATGCCGAACAGTAAAACTTTTTTAGAGTCTGAGATGTGGGAAGGTTCTTCATCAGCTCCAAAGTGAAAGCTCTGCTTTCTTTTTGGAATTTATACATGAGCATCTGATTGGTATTTGAAGTGAGCTTGGTTGTAATAATTTGTAAATAATCATTCTGTGGCTGTGGGGGTTGTCATATGCACCCGTGGACCCCTTCCCTGAGCAATGCCTCTGAACTTTGGAGGTGTGGACTTATTCTGAGTAAAAATTTATATATGTTATTTGCCGGCTGGGAGGTCCGTATGGTGAAAAACTGTGACCGAGGTCTTGAAAATACTGCCCGAGGTCATAGGCCGAGGGCAGCATTTTCAAGACCGAGGTCGCAGTTTTTCACCATACGGACCGACCCTTAGCCGGTAAATAACATATTTATTGTTTTTAAACTTGACGAAATTCTTTCCGAAAGAACCCGGATGATTTATGGCCGTTAATACGGCAAGATCTTCCATAAACTGAACAATTTTTGAGTGAGTAAATTGTAGTTGAAATAGAGGTGATGCAAATTTAAGAGAGATACCTCAACGAAACATTTTCATTTCCGTAACGATAAAGGCGATTTAAAAGGCTTCCAAACAAACTTTGAAACATTATTTTTACAAGTATCTGTCACAATCTGACACCTGTCAATTAGAGAGCGCGCAAGAAAAAAAAAGCGTAGGAACATTTGAAAACCAACAGAACTAGTTTGGCAAGGACTGTCACGACAATGTTTTCTTCAAAATTAGTCAATGATCTAACGGAAAGTATTATTCACTCTCATCGACCATTCATTCATGTACGAAGATTTACCTCTGTTCATTAAGTAAACGGCGAGGAAAGTAATTGTGAGTAAATTCAATTTTTTTATTTTGAAATTGTGAGAGCTTGCTCGTTTGTTTGCTGTAATGGCGTGTTTAACTCTGGTCTTTCCTTCACAAAAACTAAATTCGAACGGCACACTCCAACGAGACACAAGGGAATTTAATACGGCTTTTTCTCAAAAAATTCCTTCGATTTCTGTTGTGCAATTTACGGTACAAATGTCCAAATTGAACGCAATTGGAAAGACTCACCGGGAGCGTATATTTGTTGTAGAACTTAAATTAAAACTTCGCTCGTTCTTTCAGTATGAACAAATTGCTCGAGAAAATTCAGATATTAAATGAATGAAAGTTCCATCGTTCAGTTTAACTGTAACCAAATACCTCACGTTTCAACTTTCTGGGTACTTTTTGTGAACGATTAAAATTAATTGCAGACGGTTTTTAGGCCGCTTGTCAACCAACCTAATGACACTATTGCTTATACAAATTCATTCTGAAACCAATATTTTTCTGTCAAACAAAGGGATATGATAGAGAGAAAAGAGAGGATTCATAAGTTAATTATCGGCTTGAGGTAGTGACCGACGTGTTTGCTTAAAAATACTGCCCAGCCGGAAAACGAGGTATATTTATGAAAAATGACAACGAAAGTTGGGATGTACTCGGCGACTCACGGAAGCGTTACCGTGGCCCGTGGGTAGAGATAGGAAAATACTGACCGGGTAAAGAACCAATCAGATTGCAAGATTCGTTACCGTGCCCTCTAAAAAAACAATAAAAAATGGTATTTCGCAATTAAAAAACAAAAAAAAAGCAAACGTTGTCAATATCAATGGAATCACAACAAATTAAGAAAGCGTACAAACCTTTCTTGCAATATTCTCCGAAAAAGCCATTTTTACATACACATTCAAACGAGTGATCTCTGTGGCTTGTCACACAGCTACCACCGTTATGGCATGGGGAGGAAAAACATGGAGACTACCAAAAGAAGATGAAAAAAACTTATACATACCACACTCATCAATTGAATAGATACTAGTCACTTCTTCGCCTTTGCGGCCAGAAATGTTTAGTGACAAAGACCTTAAATTCATAGAAATTAAGCTACACTGTATTATAATATTGTGTGTTGGAAAAAGCCCTACCATAATGGAAATGTGACGTGAAGTACTATTTTCTCTGAATTCCTCAGGAAATCTATGCTTATGAGAAGACAGCAACTCGCACCAAATCTTTGCATCGCGTTTCTTTGCCACCGCCAAGTTTACTGACCAGCATGAAGGATTCCTCAGGCATGAAAAGATGCATTCGAAGTCGTCGAATGCCGCGAATGTTCTAACCTTAGGCGCAGTGAGATAAAAGTATTCGTCTATTGATGAAAGACTTTGTTTGAAAGTCTTGGATGAAAAGGTGAACTTTTGCTTTAAAACCGGTGTTCCTGCAAGGAAACAGGAAATATCCATCAAAACAGTTTTACAGACTCACTTTATGATTCTTCAAATTCTGCGCCAAAATATTTTGAACTATTCCACCGGCTATGTCCACTCAGGAGATGATATCTTGTGTGTATTTTCATAACATCAGCGATGGCTGCGATCAGTGCTCTCTGAACCCCAAGAAATATTTTAATTGCGGACGATTTAAAAGCGTGTAATTAAAGGAATGTTTGATTTGCCTATAGGCAAAAGAAATCTTACCTCGTGGAAGAGACGTCCCATCATCATGTCCCAAAAGAGACAACGGTAATCCAAATAACATGACTAAACAACGGCATATAAAACGATGAAACATTACGGTGCTCTCTGGATCTGATGTGGTTTGACTCAGTTATGAGTTGCGTGGGTTGGAGAACCGTGCTGCTGTGTTAGACTTTGTTATTCTATCCTTTTTTTGGGGGGTATCAATGCAGTTTATCGAAATCTTGTCAATCTTTTGCACACATTGAAATGCTCATTTAATTCCTGCAGACCTCGGCAGAATATCAACGTTTTCGGAATTTCAGAAAGCGAGGTGTTCGGTTCTTGTTGTTGCCTAACAGGAAAACGTTTTTTACTGACATTTACCAAGCGTGCTGCACGTGTAATTATAACATTTCTCCTTTTAACCTATATACTCGGCATCACGCCGGTAATATAGCCTCAAATTTAATTTTTTGCAGTGTTTAAATTAAACTCGTGAATGAAGTACTCTTGTACTTGTCATTCTACTTATTTGAAATAACAAAAACTTTCTTTTCGTACTTAAATGCAATCCTGAGCAAAGAAAAAGAGTCGAGCGAACGTTTGTTTTTAAAGGTAAAAGATTATAATCTCATGTGAAAAGGTGAAACAGCTTCTTCTTTTTTTTTTTTTTAAAGATAGAAGGAATTTCATATCAGTATTGAAAACTATAATGACCTTTTAAAATTTGATTTATGTCTCTAGTAGTTACCGTTTAAACTGGCTGCACCGTGTCATTTAGAGTTGAGACAAATGAGTCACATTGTCACCTTTTCACTTTTGATGTCAGTTACAAAAAGCCACTCAAGGAAGATTTTAAATTAAGATATGAAAAGGTTACTGGAGATGAAAAATTGTTTGCAATTGCTACCTTACTGCTGAAATATAAGCTTGTATATTTCATTAAATTCTTATTTCAATAAGGAACTTTTAGCCATAAGCGTAGAAATCGTTCAGCTCCAAGGTTTAATGCGTATATTCGCTATACTTCCCTCAGGTTCGCTGATCTAAAAAGAACTTGTTCATATAACGACTGTGATCACACGCGCGTGTATCATACGTGGCGTGCTTCAGATCACGTAAAATGCCTCAAGAAACAAAACAAACCAAATGAAACGTAAACATTTCAGATGAAAGAAAATCCACCAATCCATCACTCCATCAACAATTAATCATTCAATTCATGAATGAATAAATAAGCAATAGTTTATTAATTATTGTAATGGCACATTCAGGTCGAATTAGAAATTGTGAGTGTTTTCTTTCAACCCACATGTAAGTGGAGGTCTTGGAATTGAACCCAGGCCACATTTTTGGGGAATGCTTTTCTCAAAACCGTGCTATGTCTTTCACCTATATAAATCATTTAAAAAATCTATCTTGTTAGGGTAGAGTATGCAATGAACCTCTTTGATGCGTCTTTAATTCTTATTTTCGCTTAAGCATGGGGTGTTACGAAACTATTGATCAGCAGACCGCGGAACCTCTAGAGCCAGTGGAACCTGTGGAACCTTCGGAACCACTCGAACCTGCGGAACCATTAATTTTTGGAAAAAAATTGTAATGAAATAAAATATAACCTAAAAATACCTTAATGCTGTTCGAAATTTCGTTTTCGGTTATAAAGGAGATAACGTTAAAAGAGAAATATGTTTTTTCTCTACCTTGACGTCCAACTACAGGAAGCCCAAGTTCCCCAAGTGAGCATCTGCGAATACGCCAATATATTCACGTTGTGCGATGGGCGAAATACATGGGTTTGCATGGCAATACTGAAACAGTCGCGCTCTAGACCCTTAACAGTTCTGGACTAGTTCTGAATAAAACCATTTTTACCTCGCTCAAGTGGTTGTTCCTTTGCATCGTGTAAATGTTTGGGCTGATTTCGGGCAGTTTAGTTCGGTTTTAGTTAATCTGCTTTGCCCTTTACATAATCCTTTCCGAGATACGTCTGTGAGTGACGCAAACCAAACGAATCCACCGAATAAAAACGCTGTAAATTTGCTCCTGACACCATGATCGCCCCGAAATTATACAGGTATCACGGGCGATGATGTTAATTCACGCTCATGTTCCTCATTACAAGGTTATGTAAAACTATCGCGCGCGTTTGAACACGAACTTTTGTATGCATTATCATCGACTATCATCGATTATCATCAGCTATCATGAGAGCTACCGTCGACTATCATCAACTATTATGATCTTTTTAACAGGGCTCAAAGGTTTGCTGAGAGCCTTCGGATGAGGCGTTATTCGAATATCACCGTACCCATAGCCTTAGAGCTTTCAAATTTTTGTTCAATTAATAACAACACGGTAGGTGACGGCTAATTGCTCGTTATGACATTACGTACCCTTGTATTAGTTCTGTGAACGTCGCCACGATTAAAGTTGGACATCAAGGACAGTTAAAACATATTTTTCTTTTAAGTATTCTACTTTATACCCGAAAACAAAGATTCAAACAACGTTAAGATTTTTTTAGTTTATCCCATTACTTTTCTCCTCCAAAAAAAAAAAAGGGAAAAAAATGAGGGTTCCATAGGTTAATCAGGTACCAGAGGTTCCAAAGGCTCCGCGGTCTGCTGATCCACAGCTCAGTAACACCCCTCAGCATGTTTGTTTTAAAATTAGGCATGTTATAACAGCCGTTAAGTCAACGACAATTAATATACGGACATGTAGTTGGTTTATTATATTCGACTGCATATGAGTAAAAATGTGAGTCTTTCCCAAGCAGCCATGCGTTTCAAGGACTCGACAGCGATTTGCAACCGAACGAAAAGAAAAACGAAGCTGGAAGTTGAACCCTTTTAGCAATGAGCATTTATAACAAAGCGCACGTGCTTGCCCTATATAAGTCCTATTGAGCCTCTATGAACAAAATCTTTATTTACGCACACCCGTGCCTAAATAAGATGACGTGAGCATTTTTGTTATCTGGCTTCAGAGTTCCGTCCTGTTAAGCTGCAGCGCAGTTTTCCTTCTCTTTGAAATATGGAAGAAACTAGCGAAGAACTGCCCAACTTTTCTATCGGCATTGACCTTTTAGGTCCTGATCCAACAAGCAACAAAAATAAAGCGAAAAAAACTCGCAAGTTTCATGTTTTGCAAATTTGTCTTTATAACTTCGGGTCTTTGACTTTTAAAACATTTTTCAGTGACACTTGAGTTCATTTGGCTTTGATTTTCTCCATTTTCCTCGTAAATTTTGAGCTTTTTATTCACAGTTATTAGTTAACTGACCTCCAATACTAGTTTTAGAAACATCCCTGCGACCCCTTTCAGAATATAACATATTTCATTTAATTGTGTCAGTTCTTAAAATTAGATCTGAAATTGGGCCAAGATTTCTTCTGAAACATCTTACTTCCTAATGTGAATGTATGTTCACTGGCCCAATATATATTTGTTTGTATAATTTTGTGAAAACTGAAACTCTGAGTTTGAATTCAGTTAGAGACAAATCCACCTTCGTAGGCGATGATGAAATATCTTGAATCATCTCTACTTGCAAAAAATGTAACAAACTTAAAGCCAATAATTGATACAATTTCGAGTTGACAAATTATCATTTGTAGCTCATTCAGCCGAACTGCAGAACGGCCACTAAACCTTTATTTGTTTTTACCAGGAAACTCACCTCCCTTTGAAGACTTTGAAAGGTTTTACCAATGTGCTAGGACAAAAATTCAAACGAAACGTTCCTTTTTTGACTTACAGCAATTTCAGGCACTTCTATTATGTAAAAAGGGGTGTTTAGTCTGTCGTGACTTAATGGCAGACTTGTCACTTGTTCCCTCGTAAAATACGGCTTGAAAGCACTTAGTCGGGACCTTGATGATTGTTACAAGGAGCATTTTCATGTGGCTAAAACCTTTTTCCGGTTTCTAGATATTCAAAGTTCGAGAAAGCGATTGTGAATCATCTGAAAGGGCGAACGGTTAAATATCATAGGTTTCCAATTATCAGCGGGGACTTGAAAAATCGGGAAAACATTTGGATCAGACAACCATTCTTTTGTTTGTTTTGGGTCAGTGTTAGTTTCCTTAAAAACCTGTTTTTTTAGCTAAATGATAAAAGCATCAATTTTATTTTCGCCACTTTAGCTGCCTGCATTAATTAGCGAAAAAGGAATAGAAAGTCTCGGTAATGATGTTAAACCATTAAGTTTCCTTTACTCATGTGCACCGAATATTCTTTGCTCCGCACATTTTTTAAAGGCATCTATTTTGGTCAGCTGTTTGAGTTAGTTTTGTCATGAGCACTGATCACTTCGGCTCATTTGAACTTTAAAAGCAACACAATTGTGCTATCTCAATTTCATACTTTATCTACTTGTTAAAATGTTTTTTAGGCTACTTTTCGTTCCTTTTTCTTTTCAGCCCCTCTCGTTCTTCCCACTAGTTTCAGCAAGAAGAAAATAATAATGATGACAAAAATTGATTGACTTCTTTGCCTAAAAAAAAAGTTTATCCCCACGACTTGTGCCGCAACTCAAAAAATGTCTGGTTTTCTTGATAATGTGTGAAGCTAATAACTCAACAGGTTCTAATAGTGAAAACTGCTTAAAAAACTAAAATATCATATAGGAAATAAAGACAATCAAACCTGTAAAAGATTTGGCTGCAAGAGATGCCAGGAAGAGCAGATGGAAAATTGTGAACATGATGGCTTCTGCGCGAGCGAACGATCAGTGGTCATCCACCAGGAGTGAGTCTGACGCTGTAAAGTGAAAGGAGTTTTGACTTCTGCTTGTGATATATGTTATCTTCATACGTGAGGTAATTTATATGATATTCAGCCGCTCTTGTCTTGATCCAATGGCTTGGTACACTTGGAAAATGTCACTGAAAGACAATGTCTTAATTTCGAGCTTTTTTTGTTTGTTCAAATGAAAATCTGTCAGCAAGTAGCGTAAAATAAGTGCGACCTCCAATTTAAAAAATAATTGCGAAAGATGGTTTCTTTAACTTTCTTATATGTGATCCGGGAGATAATTGGATTCTTAGAGCCGGGTCGCACTAAGGTGAATTCAGCTATTTTCCAGTTTTTTGCAAGTCAAAAATTGGCAATAGTTTCGCGTTTTCCAAATTTTGGCGGCGGTGGCATCAAACTAATATCCTTTGACTGATTCCTACGCCAATTGTAAATATCGTCATCGCACGCCAAATACAAGCTGACTAAAGTATTTTTACCCCAGTGAAATTTTATCCAGAGATATCCTGTCAACATGACAGCAAATTGGTTAAAAAACGCGATTGTTTGTTTTTCCATAATTTGGAAGCATCGGGTCCATTGAAGATTGGTGAAAATTTTGGAACCACGTTATACGGAAGTCAGAAGCCTCAATCGTCTGTGCTGTAGACCGCATTCAAAAGTCTTAATAAGGAAAAATTACAAAGACGAAATTTCACTTATACATTTTCTTTAGAAGTTGTGAAAAAGTTAAGGTAAATATTAATTTCATTGAAATTTTTCTCGACATCGGTGTCTTAACTTTGGCGAGTTTCGTTTTCTAATATATCAGCTTTGAGTCTCCCCGAGAATTGCACTCGGCAAAGAAAATGTGCCAAAGTAATCTTAGATTTACAATTCTACATACAAAAGCCTCGGCAAAATTGAAGAGTGACCATTGAAAATGACAAGAATAAGAATCTCACACTATTACAGTTGAAAAGCTCTCTTTAATCTTCTTTCCATTCAAACTTTCGAATCGTTATGATTCCAACCGTAACCTTTTAAACGAGCGCGCTTTCTTTTCCTGACCATTTTTATTTCGTTTTGTTCTCAATAAACTAAAATGCGTCCGATTGCTTTGATGTGTTTATCTCCATTATCTATTCCGGAGCGAGGAACAGCGAATAATACATGGGCGCGCGTGGATATGGAATTTCTCTTCGAGTGTTCGACAATCCCCGAATGAAAATCGTAAAGTGCGTTGGCGCTAAGGTTCAAGATGAAAAAATGCGTTGAAACAATACAAAACCAAACGATGGGCGTAATTTTCAATATACAAAATTCTCCGGTTTTGACTTGTTCCTTACCGACAGGTACACGGCTAAAATAGGTTGTCGATTGTCGATTGTCGATTGTCGATTGTCGATTGTCGATTGTCGATTGTCGATTGTCGATTTTCGTTCTCAGCCGCGAGAAATGTCATTGCCAAAACCACTGAATACGTAACTTTCGGTTTTCCTTTCCGTTTATTGGTTTTTTTCCTCTTCTAGGAAAGTTTGAACGTCACTGTCTGCGAGCGATATTGATATTTTCAGTGTTTGAGCGGCCATTATCCGAAAAAATTCCGACAAACGACCTTGGATTGAGAATAGTAATGGCTTCGCCGTTTATTCATCAACTTGACTGAGTGGCGCGAAAGGAGAGTGACGTGTCAGTAGCTGATTGGCGATATCAAACACACGTGAGAAAATACGATATTTGTAAGATCTATGGTAGACTAAGGTATCCAGATTTGTTCTGGGTGAATTCCGAATCATCGAGTCTGAATTCGAGCGCTAGTTAGATTTTGAACTTCGAGTTGAACTTTTAATTGAACTTCAAGTTTAGAGTCAATGAAGATAATTCAGTTTATTCGCAACTTGACAATTTATTGCTGCACATTTAGACTAAATGAGCGTCTGAGATGAAACATGTTGCAAACTACAGTTGCAATCACAACCGCTGAGAGTGCCTGTCCCGTAATATTCGCCTATGAAGCTTTTTTTAAAGACATTCAAAAGTGTTATCTGTACAGCTTGTCACACAGCTACCACCATTGTAGCACGGAAAGGGAAAACATGGAGACTAACGAAAGAAGGAAAAAAAAGATTACGGCAGAAATTTTAAATTTATCATGGGGAAAACTTTTCTTCATAATAATGCCCGATAAGAAAGTTTGTGTAATGTATACTACAAATGGCATAATCACCGAAGTCGTCGAATGTCACGAATGTTCCAATCTTAGGCGCAGTGAGATGAAATATTCATCTATCAATAAAAGACTGTTTGTAAGTGTGGGATGAAAAGGTGAACTTGTGTTCCGACACTGGTATTTCTGCAAAGAAGCAAATAGGCGCCATATTGAAAGACAAATTTTTTTTATTGTTATCCAAATCTTCAGGGTCGCTTCTCTTTCGACGCTGGCTTCAAACGATATTGCAGACTCCTCTGTGTCTCTTCTCTCTCTCCTCTCTTCAGCTGTTGTTTCGTATCAGCGAGTATTTCTGCAGCCATTTCAGACATTCTATTTTTCTTGCATGAAACAACAGGAATTAATATTAGGTATATATTCCCCACGAGTGCCTGATTTTTGTATCTAGGTGAAAAAGCCTACTTTCGATGAGTCAAGAGACTCAGAGGAAAAGGGAAAAAGAATGGGCTTATGGAAAACTGTTTCGTGGAATATTGAGGGCGGAGACATGGAAAGAATGACAGGATCGAAAAATCCCTCTGCATAGCCACCCTAAGAGACAGAAAACGATTTGTTTGTTTGTTTGTTTTTTTCAAAATTGTGGTAAAGATTAAAATCCGGACAATACATGTTCGAAAAATTTTAATTCAAGGAAAACTTTAAACCAAAAAAAGGCTTTATCCTGGAAAATTTGTCTGGTTTTGTATCTCTATCAGAGCACTTGTGAATGGGTGAATGCTACCGGTGTTTTTCAAATCTGAAGATGTAAGAACGATTTGAAAAAGCGCATTAAGAAGATTGCTTAATTCTCGAAAAGTCTAATCGACTCTTATCCGGAGAAGAGCTCCCGTCATCACTTCCCAAAAGAGACAAAACACTACTCGGAATAAAATAACCAAACATCGGCCGATGAAAGAATGAAACATTGCGGTGCTGCTTGGATCTAATGCTATTTCACTAGGTTACCAGTTTGCGTGGGTAGGTGAACCTTGCTGCTGAGCTAGTCTGTCCTTAAATGCGGATTTTAATACAATTAAAGGAGGTCTAGATTGTTGTCTTAATACTTCTTGGAAGCCATATTTCTCCACGAACATCAGCCTAATACCAATGGTGTTTGGATTTCCAAAGAGCGTGTTGCTCGCTTCTCATTCTTAATTAACCATAAAAACGCTTTCTACTCTCATTTACCAGGCATCATGTACGAAAGATGAAGATGCAGGGTTGCTTTCTTTTTACAGATTTCGCGCGGCAGTGTTTAAATCAAACATGTGGTTGAATTTCTCTTGCATTTGTCATCAGTCTACGGTTAATTTGTTTCCGCCCTTTTATATTCCCTACATTTCATGGCCGCAAAAGTATTGAAGAAGGAGAATCTTTGTCAAGAAATAGGAGTTTTACTATTTCCTCTCGATTAGATGTGTTTTTTCGGCTGTTGAGGTTTAGATTTCAGGGGAAAAATTTGTTAAGCCGGATGAAAATCACGTTGAGTGTAAACTTGTCATTCCAAAAATTGTTAGCCTAAATGAAACTTTTCATAAAGTAGAGTGATATCAGAATTGGAACCTCTCAAGGCTTCTTAAACTTTGATTTATGTCTCAGATAATTACCGAAACATCTCGAATAAAATTGCAGTCTTTGAAGTATATACCACTAATTAAAAAACGCACATCTTTTACGATTTTGGAAAACGCTTGTATTTACTAAATTTTCCGAAGTCTGAATCATTCTGAATCTAATCTTTACATTTGAATGAACTTTCCGTGTGTTTCTTTGGTTTCAGTGCACCAAAATGTAACCCATGGCTTTGATGTGTTTATCTCCATTATCCGGTTTACGAGCAGCCTCGTTTCCACACGTGTTATTGTCATCAAATTGCCCTCCTGTACCAAACCCAATCCTGGAGTCGCAGGAGTCGCAACTATTCTGGTTGTTAGTAGCGATGCCGATTCTCGCTTTGGAGTAATGAGACTTGCCACACATAACATTAAATCCTTCCTTGTTACAGTCAAACTGCAACGAGGCCTCTAAGCCAATGAGTGTCTTCCACGAGTCACGACCCAACGAGGTATTTCGGTATCTCCCGTCTGCGATCAATGAGTAAAGAGAGCTGGCCTTCATATTGATTACAATGAATCTGATCTGTTCACCGATCTTCATACCGAGACAGATCTTTGAGAAGGATGTGTTCAAGTAAGTAGGCAACTTGGTCTCTTGTGAGTCGAATCCAGTCTCTCCTCCAACAGCGTTGTATTCAGTTTTATTGCTCCAGTAACCAGAATCAAAGTGAAAGGTACTCTGGGAGAATAATTTATAATATGATATAAATTTATTTCTGGTTTTTTAATTATCTACCGTATTATCCTGATCGTTTTTAGAAAGTTTGAGACGATCCTACCCCCCCAAACTATTTGACATATAGTATCTTTCCTCTTAGTAAAGGAGATGTGAACAGAGAGCGGAAGTCGCCCTCGTTGTCAATAAGTCAGTCAGTAACTATTGAAAAATATCTCTCAAGTGGTCGATCATAACACGCAATCGATAGAAAATCAATTCCGCACGGTACCTTGTTGCCGTTAATCTTCATTACTGGTGTCCATCCTCCATGTCCGCATCCAAAATCTCCCATGTGACAAAGAACTGTAATTGGCTGTGAGCCCAGATGAAGGGAAACCAGTTTACTCGTATTTGATCTGTTAAAGTTGAGTTCGAGAAGGTAAGGAAGTAATTATTTATCTTCATTAAACAAATTTATAACATTAATATTTTCGCTGTAAACTCTATGAAATATTATTTGCGGGTCCAAAGCGATTCCAAACACCTGGTCACATCTGTGTCTTCAGCGTCATAGGTGAGGAAATTTCAGGATAAATCGGTTTAAAAGTGCAAGCAGTTATTGTCACTTACTTGGATGCATCATATACCTCCTTGCATGATTTTACAGCTGGAAGATAAAAAGATGATCTGAGAAGTACATTATATCGTTAGGAACGGAAAAGAAGTGAAAAGCGTGGTTTTTAAGTAACAGCCTCGAAATGAATGTGTTCGAGCTCATGTTAGGGTTTGTATTCGAAATGGACTTCGAGTTGGTATCTCAAGTTATGTCTGTAGTAAATAGTTTAGTCAATTCAATTTAAACGAAGGTTGATGGTTCAATGCCGAACAGTAAAACTTTCTTATAGTCTGAGATGTGGGAAGGGTCTTCATCAGCTCCAAAGTGAAAGCTCTGCTTTCTTTTTGAAATCTATACATGAGCATCTGATTGGTAGTTGAAGTGAGCTTGGTTGCGATAATTTGTAAATAATCATTCTGTGGCGGTGGGGGTTGTCACATGCACCCGTGGACCCCTCCCCTGAGCAATGCCTCTGAACTTTGAAGGTGTGGGCTTATTCTGAGTTAAAATATAAAATGGTATTGCACAATTGAAAAACAGAAAAAAAAAGCAAACGTTGTCAATATCAATGGAATCACAGCAAATTAAGAAAGCGCACAAACCTTTCTCGCAATATTCTCCGAAAAAGCCATTTTTACATACACATTCAAACGAGTGATCTCTGTGGCCTGTCACACAGCTACCACCGTTATGGCATGGGGAGGAAAAACATGGAGACTACCAAAAGAAGAAGGACAAAACTTACACATACCACACTCATCAATTGAATAGATACGAGTCACTTCTTCGCCTTTACGGGCAGAAATGTTTAGTGACAAAGAACTTGAATTCATAGAAATTAAACTACACTGTATTATAATAGTGTGTGTTGGAAAAAGCCCTACCATAATGGAAATGTGATGTGAAGTACTATTTTCTCTGAATTCCTCAGGAAATCTATGCTTATGAGAAGACAGCAACTCACACCAAATCTTTGCATCGCGTTTCTTTGCCGCCGCCAAGTTTATTGACCAGCATGAAGGATTCCTCAGGCATGAAAAGATGCATTCGAAGTCGTCGAATACCGCGAATGTTCCAACCTTAGGCGCAGTGAGATAAAAGTATTCGTCTATTGATAAAAAACTTTGTTTGAAAGTCTTGGATGAAAAGGTGAACTTTTGCTTCAAAACCGGTGTTCCTGCAAGGAAACAGGAAATATCAATCAAAACAGTGTTACAGACTCACTGTATGATTCTTCAAATTCTGCCCCACAATATTTCGAACTATACCACCGGGTACGTCCACTCAGGAGATGATGTCTTGTGTGTATTTTCATAACAGCAGCGATGGCTGCTATCAGTGCTCTCTGAACCCCAAGACATATTTTAATTGCGGACGATTTAAAAGCGTGTAATTAAAGGAATGTTTGATTTGCCTATAGGCAAAAGAAATCTTACCTCCTGGAGGAGATGTCCCATCATCATGTCCCAAAAGAGACAACGGTACTCCCAATAACACGACAAAATAACGGCATATAAAACGATGAAACATTACGGTGCTCTCTGAATCTGATGTGGTTTGACTCAGTTATGAGTTGCGTGGGTGGAAGAACCGTGCTGCTGTGGTAGACTTTGTTCTTTTGCCCTTTTTCGGGGGGTATCAATGCAGTTTATCGAGATCTTGTTAATCTTTTACACACACTGAAATGCTCATTTAATTCCTGCGGACCTCGGCAAAATATTAACGTTTTCGGAATTTCAGAAAGCGAGGTGTTCGGTTCCTATTGTTGCCTAACAGGAAAACGTTTTTTACTGAAATTTACCAAGCGTGTTGCATGTGTAATTATGAAATTTCTCCTCTTAACCTATATATCACGCCGGTGATATAGCCTCGAAATTTAATTTTTTGCAGTGTTTAAATTAAACTTGTGAATGAAGTGCTCTTGTACTTGTCATTCTACTTATTTGAAATAACAACAACTTTCTTTCCGTCCCTAAATGCAATCCTGAGCTAAGAAAACAAGCTGACCGAAAGTTTAAGTTTTTTTTTCGCGAATTTTTAGCGTCCAAAAAATTATCGACAAGATAAAGAAGTTAGAATTTGACTTTTTCCTTTATATCAAATGAAATTTGTTTAGCTCTTGAGGTTCAGAAATCTGGTAAGAAAACGTTATCCCGAGCTGAGAAAATCGCTTTGAGTTGAGTTCCTAATAGACTAATCGAAGGTAAAAGATTATAATCTCATGTCAAAAGGTGAAACAGCTTTTTTTTTTTTTTTTTAGGATAGAAGGAATTTCATATCAGTATTGAAAACTATAATAGCCTTTTAAAATTTGATTTATGTCTCTAGTAGTTACCGTTTAAACTGGCTGCACCGTGTCATTCAGAGTTGAGACAAATGAGTCACATTGTCACCTTTTCACTTATGATGTCAGTTACAAAAAGGCCACTCAAGGAAGATTTTAAATTAAGATATGAAAAGGTTACCGGAGATGAAAAATTGTTTGCAATTGCTCTCTTACTGCTGAAAGCTAAGCTTGTATATTTCATTAAATTCTTATTTTAATAAGGAACTTTTAGCCATAAGCCTAGAAATCGTTCAGCTCCAAGGTTTAACGCGTATATTCACTATACTTCCTTCAGGTTCGCTGATCTAAAAACAAATTGTTCATAGAAACGACTTTGATCACACACGCGTGTATCATACGGAGCGTGCTTCAGATCACGTAAAATGCCCCAAGAGACAAAACAAACCAAATGAAACGTAAACATTTCAGATGAAAGAAAATCCACCAATCCATCATTCCATCAACAATTAATCATTCAATTCATGAATGAATAAATAAGCCATAGTTTATTGTTTATTGCAATGGCACATTCAAGTCGAATTAGAAATTGTGAGTGTTTTCTCTCAACCCACATGTAAGTGGAGGTCTCGGAATTGAACCCAGGCCACATTTTTGGGAAATGCTTTCCTCAAAACCGTGCTATGCCTTTTACCTATAAAAATCATTAAAAAAATCTATCTGGTTAGGGTAGAGTATGCAATGAACCCCCTTGATATGTCTTTAATTCTTCTTTTCGCTGAAGCATGGGGTGTTACGAAACTGTTGATCACTAGACCGCGGAACCTCCAGAGCTAGTGGAACCTGTGGAACCTCCGGAACCACCCGAACCTGCGGAACCATTAATTTTTGGAGAAAAAAATTGTAATGAAATAAAATATAACCTAAAAATACCTTGACGCTGTTCGAAATTTCGTTTTCGGGTATAAAGAAGATAACTTTAAAAGAGAAATATGTTTTTATAGTGAAACCGTCACGCTCTAGACCTTTAAAAGTTCTAGTTTTGAATAAGAACAAATTTGACTTGCTCAAATGGTTGTTCCTTTGCATCGTGTAAATTTTTGGGCTGATTAAGTGCAATTTAGCTCGGTTTTAGTTAATCTGCTTTGCTCTCTATATAATCATTTCTAAGATACGTCTGTGGGTAACGCCAACCAAACGAATCCACTGGAAGAAAAATGCTGTAAATTCGCTTCAGACTCCCTGATCGCACTGAAATTCTACGAGTATCACGGGCGATGATGTTAATTTACGCTCGTGTTCCTCATTTTAGTGTTACGTACAATGAACTGATTCCAGCCTTAAGCCTCGTTCAAACGGTCATGATAGTTGATGGTAGTTTCATCTATCGCGCGCGTTTGAACACGAACTCTTGTATGCATTATCATCGACTATCATCAACCATCATCAGCTATCATGTAGTCTGGACATCTTCAAATTTGACGTGATAGTTGATGATAGTTTTTGTTGTTTGAACAAGCAGATTATAATGAATGATAGTTTTCGGTCACTAGCTTTACCACGTACGGGCTCAAACCGAAATGGCAAATGGTCAAATGACTAAAATGGCTGTAAAAATTTCGCAAAATGGTTCGTATTTCATTCTCATCATCTTCTGGTAGGCTTCAGTGTCTTCAACTCGTATTCTCTTGACTAAAATTTCAAATTCCACCGGGAAATTGCTGACCTCAGCGTGCGCCATATTTGTTTAAAATTACGCGGTTCCGCGGTCTGCTGATCCACAGCTAAGTAACATCCCTCAGCATATTTGTTTTAGAATTAACGTGTTATATCAGCCGTTAAGTCAACGCTAAAGAATATACGGACATGTAGATGGTTCATTACATTTGACTGCAGATGAGTAAAAATTTGAGTCTTTCTAAAGCATTCTCCCAGATATTGCGATTGGTAAGAATTAGTGTTTTTCGCCAAAACATTCTTGGCTTGTTTTAGATAATGACTTTCACTAAGTTTGTCGAAACGTCAGACACTGTTTTTATTATTACTGTTTTTTTTTCATTTTTCATTTCATACACTTTTTTCGAATACTGTTGTCAAGAACAGCATTTGTTTTATTACAATTAAGGGCAATGAAACCTACTGCTAAGTTATGAAAACCACTCATTGTAACGCGAGTTCTACCCAAAGATAGATGTTTAGAAATGTCGAAGATCCTTTGTAAGGTAGACCACCTAGATTTACTAGTAACCTAGCGGTGGTCTGGCGGCGTGCATCACCAGTGATAAAATTCCAATTTCTCAATTTCGCTATTTTGAAAACAATTTTTTCTTTATGGATTTCAGAGAAACCCATCGTTAGTTGTAAAGTAATTTAGTAGGATGCAAGGAGTAGCTCTATTGGGTAGTACAGCTCATTCCGAAATTAAGAAACTGCGATGCTGCGTCGGTAGGAGAGTATAACAGGGTAATTTAGTATTATCAACTGAGTTGATAACGAAAATTGGCAACTGTAAAGAGTTTCAAAGCTGACGTCTCGAGCGTTAGCCCTTCGTCAGAGCCATTGATTCCGAAATTAGATCTATTTGCGACCGAAAGTAACCTGCATGTCATTGAAATGTATAATCTGCAACATGAAAGGCGATCAGTTGGATGAAATCTGCCTGCGTGATTCCGAAGTTAATAAAAGTAAAATAGTAATATTAATAATAATGAAAATAGATACGCAAAAAAAAAAGCAAAAACAAAAAACATACTACTCGTTTTTCCAATGTGTAGGCAAATGATAGAGAATCGAACGTTTTCGTCAGCGTCTTGTATTTCGTTATTTATTTATCATACATAGAAACAAGGTCAGTGACTCCCCTATTTCATAAAATGTTTATCTCTCCTTACAATAATGTACCAGGTTCCAGCGGAAATTCAAACAAGCTTATCTTAATTCATCATTTCATTTCACGCACAGAAATGTGCTGCGCCCTCTAGGAAAAAAAAGTTAATCACCTTTGCTTGTCTCAGAGCTTCATTGTAACCGTCAATCTTCCAAATAAGAGTTGTTGTGTGCTATAATTCCACGGCTTCCTTTAGCTTCGATTCTGTGTTGTTCAGCTTGACTTCTCTATACCCATACTTCACTTCTGTTCCACGCAACTTGACGCTAACTAAGTCAAGATGGACTCTTGTGGCAGATTCTAGATGAGATTCCGCTGCTTGTCGTTGAATATACAAGAATAGAAGAATCTCTTATTACATAGCCTCTTCAATACAGGACTCGGATTTCTTGTCATCGAATGTTAGTTCCAGGGAGTCATTAAATGAGTTTGGTCAAATACTGAGAGAATTTATTGGTTTTTATTCTCAAACAGATGAAAGTGGATAGTGGGACTGTGAACATTTGAAATATGGATTTCTGTATGAAGTTTTGAAAACCGGGAGAACAAGAATTTCTATTTTTCGCATTAATTTCAAGTGGTTCCGTTCCCGAAGTCTTTGAAGCCCAAAATCACGGCAATTTTCCATTGGCAGCCTTTATGCAGCAACCTTCAACACGACACGTAAAAAAAGAAAAAAAAAAGTAGGAAGTAGAGGGAATTTCTCTGTTTGGCGTAAATTTATTGTTACTTTGGGAACATTTACTTGATGCAATAAAGCTCAGAGTGACTAGAATGCGGTTGCATGCATAGATGTATAGACTGCTGGATTCATATACTTCCTGGTTATTTCATCTATCTTGGAAACAGCCATGTAACAATTTACTCTTAACATCTACGACTGTCTTTTTTCACCTTCGTTTGACAGCCCATACGCGCATATGGACAGGAAATTATACTTGGCGAACATTCGTCTTCACTGTTGAAACCTGAATCACGTAAAACAAATGAATAAATTCACGAACAAAAGGGATAGAAATATTCGTTGAACATCGTCTACTTTTTGCAAAGTTAAACGAATATTCGTTTGTACCTTCGGTTATCGGTTGCGCGTATCTCCTGACTGATAAACAAAGGGTAGGGCTGCGTAGTTTTAAAAGTAATCCGCAGTTGAAGATAAGTTTGGTCATTTTAAAGTAGAGTACGAGTAGGGATAAAATACAGAAAGACAGAATTGCCAGAAAAAAGATTGGCCACTTTACAGTGCTGTAATTAACTTGATTTAATTTTCAAAGCAAATCGGACAAATCTAAATATTGGCTTATAGCACTTTTACCAAATTTGTGGCATACAGTGTTCAAATTTATTTTGAAGATGCTGATAAATTGATAAACAACATATAAATCTTACTTTCTTTGAATTGGTTTCTTTTGAAGCTGAAAGAAAATTTATCCATCGGGTTACGAGCTATTGATTACTTCTTAGACTGTCTTCAGATTTTCCACGAGGAAAATTTTGAGAATGGGTCGCTTAATGATACGCTAGTTTGTGGTAGTTTAAGCAATTTTTTTCTGAGGTGAAAAATTTTTATCAATTACTCGTTGAGGAGGTATTGATAGCGGCGGATGTCTATCGCTGTTTCATCAACCCTCGAAATGTTATATAGCGGACAGCATTAACCATTTTAATGATTGAAAATTGATTTGGCAAAATATTTCATGCTTTTAATGATCTGGTTATGATGCCCTGTTAAAGGATGTAAACTTTAAGTGGGAGGAATAATGAATATCAATAAGAATATGTATTGAAACAGAAAACGAGACCACAAGGATCCATTATCAGAAGGATTTTGTTTATCATAAACTTGTACCTTCTGATGTATTCCTCAAGGCAATCTTTAAAAACTCTGTGGCCACATCTCGTTTGAATTGGCTCTTTAAGGGGCAAATGACATATCAAACACTACAAATCTTGATCAACGGCTTCCACAAAGTCCTCGTCATAGCCTTCTGGGCGGTGTTCATCTGTTGTAGATTCCGCTATGATCAAAACCTTCGGTATAAAAATCAGACAACGAGCCCTTCAAAATGCACGTTAATCACAGGTTCCAAATCATATCGTAGGCGATTGTCCTCTGTCAGTAATCCCTTGCCCTTATGGTGAGATGGGATGCGAAATGCAGGTATGTAGACACATACGTACAGGCAATGTCTTTTAAAAGTTTTGATTGATTTGACCTTTGATACAAATTGTTCATGCAACGAATCATATATGATCTCCTGACCGCTGAATTCACGAAAATCTGCTTTTGTCTCGCAATCGTTGTAACGTGCTCCTCTTAACCAACATGAGAACACAGAACACCTTTTCAGTCGGCAAATTGGCATGTTTCTATTTATCAGTTCCTGGTGTCAAGTTTGCCCATACCTGAGCTGAGCAGAATATTATCTGTTTTAACTTTTTTGGAAAAAGTTAGCATAGCTCAGTGAGAAGACAGCTCACAAAGGAGGACATAAGTGTCCATGCTTTTATCGATTGGTCGATGTGAACTAAAAAGGATTTTCTAATGCTTCCCATTAATCTAAACGTTTAATTAGGCGGCATTAAAATATCTCGTGGTTTAATATTCTTCCTCGCAGTGTCGTGAATTCTTTTTATGCGTGATATTTGAAAGGTGTTAGCGGTGGATCGGAGGCGGGAGTAACCGAACTGAAAGCTGAAAATGTTGATTTCCGCCAATCAGAAGTTTGCTACTCTGGTCGTTATGAGCACTACTTAAGCAGTAGTGAAAATAAAGCCTTAAAAAGTTAGGCTGGTATCGGATTTGAACCTATGACCTCTGCGATACCGGTGCAGTGCTCTACCAACTGAGCTAACCAGCCAACTAGGACTGACCATTTTTTCAGTCCCAGCCTATCGTATGACATGTCAGTCGTTGATGTTCAGAAATTATATTGCTTACATTACAGTTTCTCGTGTTCCTGTTTTCAGTCAGTCTTGTACCAGTAGAGGCTAACCTTTTCACAAAACTGACTGGTGAACGGCACGAAAGCAAGGCAAAATGTCGAAAATCAAATCGGCATCTGAGCCTTCGGAGGCATTTACATTACTGCTGCGTGCGAACTGAGCGGGAAAAATCTGCACTCCGAATGACTTTGACTATTGACAATTTATTTTTGGGTGTTTTTCGATAAAGCTACAGAGAAGAAACTTCTTCCCTTACAAGTAGATGTAGAATTAAAGAGGTAAAGTTTTCATCGATTCATCTCCATATGACAAAACGAATTTGTTCAAGCAACGCACTTCCCTCACGTTTGCTTTTTTTTTCAACAGATCCATTTTATCTAATGTCTTTTCAAAGTCATCCCCTACACCACCGAAAATTGTCGCATGAAAGTACAGAGAAGAGAGCTCAACCAGCACGTGACCGTTACTTGCCAGTGGAGAATTCTTAAATGCGACTACTGTTGTGAGCCGCACCTAGAGTGTCGCATGCAGGTAGGTGTTACCTAACTGGGAGACAAGGCTCCCATAGTTAGTATCCAAATGAAGTAATATGCATTGTTTTATCCGTTTTTTATTAAAATGTTTTAATATTTGTCCATTTTTATGAGATACCTATTCAGGAACACATCGAAAAGCGCAGCAAGTTTCCAGTAACTTGTCCCAACAACTGCGGTCGTTCAGTTCTCAGAGAAATGGTAAGGACACAATTTCATCTAAAAGCAATTTGGATTTATTTGAATATGGCGCTAATAGCAGGTTTTTAAAATCAAAACTAGATTATGGGGAGAACACATGCTATATATCAAATGAATGGTGACGCGATCGCTTTTAAATTTGTACATTTTAAAATTAGTGCAGAACTTGTGCACTAGTACCCAGGAGTAAACTAAAATGTCGTCACGTCACGTCACACAATCTTTGGAAAAAAATGAAACTTTGGTCGTTAAAAAGGTACTCGAGGCAAATCTTATTTTGCCTTTTTAGGACCTAAAACGAATTTCGCTTTTTAAGAAATCAGCTTTGGAGCTCTGCTTGTGAGATCTGTCGAATATAAATTTTGCCCGTCAGTCAACCTTTATTGAAATTGTTTGAAAGTGAGTTGAAAATGCAAGCAAGTAGTGATGAACAGCCGAGCTTTTTAACGCCATATCACTGATGCCGGAATTTATATTTAGAGGATGGAATAGACCTTGACCTTCTGGATGATAACGAATGAAATTTACAATCCATGTACGGACTTATCCCTCAGTTTTCCGTTTAATCACAGGTTCCAAATCATATCGTAGACGATTGTCCTCTGTCAGTAATCCCTTGCCCTCATGGTGAGATGGGATGCGAAATGCAGGTATGTAGACACATACGTACAGGCCAATGTCTTTTAAAAGTTTTGATATTTTAATAATGTAGGATTGCAACCGTTTTGCAATTAAGTGTTTGTTTAATTAGCTTATATATTATTCACTGAGGAAGGAAGAGCCAACATTATATTTCCATGGTTAGGGATAACATATGAAACATCTAGAGCAATTTTTATCATTTGTTTTTGTTGTAGGTTCGCCGACGAGAAGTAGACTCGCATCTTCATTCTTCCGTGAAAATGCATCTTGATTTGGCTTGTGCAAAGTTACGTAACAGCAGATAAGTTTAAAGAAACGAATGTCAAACTCAATAGCGCGGAGGAGATTACAAATATCCTGATGAAAAACCTTAACTTCCTTCAGAGACGCTATAAAGAAAAGGAATCATCACCTTTCATTGTAATTTGATTGTAATACCATTTGTTTGTTAAGAGGATCCACAGTGTACGGTCCTCATTGCCTATATTCATCGGTGCTGTAAAGCATGACTGTTAGTTTCTTATCGTAAAAAAGGTTGTGGTTTGTCATCGTAGTTAATTACACTTTCATTAAAAGAGAAATATAATCGTCTCTAGTAAATAACTTTACTAGATATACAGATAGTGAAAATCTCATGACATAATTTTACATTATCGAGTTTTCCCTCGAAATCGGTGCTGCTGTCAAGTTTTACTTTCAAATGTATCGGCGAACGATTTGAGTATTACCTAACAATTACTTTTGCCAAAGCAAATGTGCGAGCAACGTTGCGGCCCAACGAAACAATCGAAAAAAGGCTCGAATAAAATTGAAAAGTCATTGATGTATACAACGAAAGAAAAAAACGTCTTTTAAGATTTTTGAAAAAGCCTTTTTTATTTTTAACTGAATCTGTCTGAATCTAACATTAACATTTAAATAAACTGTCCACGTTTTTCTTTGCTTTCAATGAACCAAAATGTAACCAATGGCTTTAATGTGTTTATCTCCATTATCCGGTGTCTGCGAAGCCTCGTTTCCACATGTGTTATAGTCATCAGGTTGCCCTCCTGTACCAAACCCAATCCTGGAGTCACAAGAGCGGCAGTGATTCTGGTTGTTAGTAACGATGCCGATTCTTGCTTTGGAAAAAACAGACCTGTTACAGATAACATTGAACCCTTCTGTGTTACAGTTATGCTGCAACGAGGCCTCTGAGCCAATAAGCTTCTTCCACGTGTCACGACCTAATGAGGTACTTCGGTATTTCCCCTCAGCGATCAATGAGTAAAGAGAGCTGGCCTTCATGGTGATTACAATGAAGCTGATCTGTTCACCGATCTTCATACCGAGACAGATCTTTGAGAAGGATGTGTTCCAATAAGTAGGTAACTTGGTCTCTTGTGAGTCGAATCCAGTCTCCCCTCCAGCGGTGTTGTATTCAGTTTCATTACTCCAGTAACCAGAATCATAATGGAAGGTATTCTGGGAGAATAGTTTACTATATGATATAAATTCATAACTGGTTTACCACCGTATTACCCTGCTCGTTTTAGGACAGTTTGAGACAATTATAATATTTTTATTCCCAAATTAGCTTTTTGTTCCGCGCCAGAATCTACTTTAAAATTGCTTCAGTTAGCAAGAAGAGGCAATGAAAATAAGCTGGTGATCATGAAATATGTATGACTTGGTGAAGTAACGTGTGGCATTATCTCTTTATCAATAGTCATGCAGTGTCAATCGGAGCCAATTTAGGTAGCGGTCATTTTTCATTACCAGGGAGAGACTGGAGGAGTTTTGTCGTGTCACCATGATATATTTGATTCTCCATTCTCATTTTCCCCTCGAAAACTATGTGATTCCCAAAAATTCTACGACCCACCCATCTCTCCCCCCCCAACCTATTTGATATGTAGTGTCTGTTCCCTTAGTCAAAGAGATATCAGCCGGAGACATTAACAGAGAGCGGAAGTCGCCCTCGTTGTCAATAATTCAGTCAGCGCCTGTGAAAAAAAACATCTTTTAAGTGGTCGATCATGACAAGCAGTAGAAAATCAATTTCGCATCATACCTTGTTGCCGTTAATCTTCATGACTGGCGTCCATCCTCCATCTCCGCATCCAAAATCTCCCATGTGACAAAGAAGTGTCGTCGGCTGTGAGCCTAGATGAAGAGAAACCAGTTTACTCACGTTTGATCTGTTAAAAATACAATTGGAGTAATTATATCAGTAATGGACTCTCTTATGATGCCAATCTTTATCATTTGTACTTATTAAACTTCCTGACTGATAAGTTGCCGAGCTCTGTTTTTAAGATCCATCGTGGTTTTAACCAGCTGACCACCTCTGCGTCTCCAGTGTCACAGAAGAGAAGATTTTAGAAAAGATCTGCTCAAATGAGCAAGCAGTGAAAGCCTCTTACTTGTTTGCTTCATACACTTCCTTGCATGATTTTACAGCTGAAAGATAGAGTGTGATGTCAGAGCCAGATGTATTTTATTGTTAAAAAAGTACAGAAGAGGGAGACAGTGGGATATTTCAAACATATCCATAAATTACTTTTCTCGCAGAATTTCCCGACGAAACGTTCTTTACAAAGACAGTCGAAAGTGTTGGAGCTGAAATTCGGGATGCAGGTTCCTCCGTTTTGACACGGCGATGAAGAACATGGAAACTAAAAAAAAAATGACTGTTGAGACCAGTGAATACTTAAACAGTATTTACTATAGCAGTGAATGAGCATACTTCGTTGAGAGCGAGTACGTTTACATCCTTTCCCTTGTAAATACTTTGTGTTAGAATTTTACCGCAATGGTTAGGGTGTTCTTACCCGCAAAATGGAGAAATGATGCGAACTCGTGTTCTTGTGGTAGTTCTCAGTATTTCCGTTCTTATCAGAAGACAGTAATTCGCACCAAAGCTTTCCGTCTGTGCCATGAGAGGTGGCCATGTTTAAAGAAAGGCACAAATTATTTTGTAGGCACGCGAAGGCGCAATGGAACATGTCGAATATCGTCAACTTTCCGACCTGAGTAACGTTCAGATAATGGAACTCCTCTTTAAGAAAATAGCTATGTTCAGCTGCTTGGCCAGAAGGGCCCCAATCTTGTTCGGCACTTTTTATTCCTGGATTGGGGAGAATAAAATGGATTTTAACCAAATTGCTATTTTAATACTTAAAGTGAGACAAGAACTCTCTGCATGTCTCTCCTGGTGGAGTAAGGCATCTTGCCGCATTCGACATTTGATAAATGTGTTCGATTGTAAAGCTAAGACCTTTTCTCACTTCGAGAGTCCGAGCCTAGTCTCTGATAGAATCGTCATCTAATTCTCAAACAAATGAAGTTCCACATCCGATTCGACCACATCGTGAGACAAACGATTATGACCTACCAAAACCTACTTTACGATATAAAAGTGAATATATGATCCTACAAGGTGAGCTGTGATGAGAGAAATTGCCGTGATCGTCATTCATTCTGTTTTACCAATCAACGCTGAAAAATATCTATTCCGCCTTATGATAATAATAATAGCAATGGTTTGTTGGCATGTCCATCAGAGGCGTGGCTCTTCCATGCTACAAACTAGTTAAAAATCTATCATTATTACAAAATTGCTAATACTGCATACTACATTTTACATATAAAAATTATCTAAGGCTTCTATTTAAGGATTAATTTTCATATTTTAAGGGTGGCTATGATTAGCAAATATTAGCAAATATATATATGTTATTTGCCGGCTGGGAGGTCCGTATGGTGAAAAACTGTGACCGAGGTCTTGAAAATACTGCCCGAAGCCGTAGGCCGAGGGCAGCATTTTCAAGACCGAGGTCACAGTTTTTCACCATACGGACCGACCCTTAGCCGGTAAATAACATATTTATTGTTTTTAAACTTGACGAAATTCTTTCCGAAAGAACGCGAATGATTTATGCCCGTAAATACGGCAAGATCTTCCATAAACTAAACAATTTTTGAGTGAGTAAATGGTAGTTGAAATAGAGGTGATGCAAATTTAAGAGAGATGCCTCAGCGAAACATTTTCATTTCCGTAACGATAAAGGTGATTTAAAAGGCTTCCAAACAAACTTTGAAACATTATTTTTACAAGTATCTGTCACAATCTGACACCTGTCAATTAGAGAGCGCGCAAGAAAAAAAAAGCGTAGGAACATTTGAAAACTAACAGAACTAGTTTGGCAAGGACTTTCACGACAATATTTTCTTCAAAATCAGTCAATGATCTAACGGAAAGTATTATTCACTCTCATCGACCATTCATTCATGTACGAAGATTTATCTCTGTTCATTAAGTATTAAATCTCTACTTGCAAAAAAGGTAACAAACTTAAAGCCAATAATTGATACAATTTCGATTTGACAAATTATCATTTATAGCTCATTCAGCCGAACTGCATAACGGCCAATAAACCTTTATTTGTTTTTACCAGAAAACTCATCTCCCTTTGAAGACTTTGAAAGGTTTTACCAATGTGCTACGACAAAAATTCAGACAAAACCTTTCTTTTTTGACTTACAGCAATTTCAGGCACTTCGAGTATTTAAAAACGGGCTTTTAGTTTGTCGTGGCTTAATGGCAGACTTGTCACTTGTTCCCTCGTAAAATACGGCTTAAAAGCACATAGTCGGGACCTTGATAATTCTTACAAGGAGCATTTGCATGTGGCTAAAACCCTTTTCCGGTTTCTAGATATTCAAATTTTGGGAAAGCGATTGTGAATTATCTGAAAGGGGGAAGAATTAAATATCGTAAGTTTTGAATTATCGGCGGGGACTTGAAAAATCTGGAAAGCATTTGCACCAGACAACCATTCTTTTGTTTGTTTTGGGTCAGTGCTAGTTTCCTTAATAACCTGTTTTTTTTAGCTAGATAGAAAAGCACCAATTTCATTTTCGCCACTTTAGCTGCCTAGACCAACCATTTTGTCATGAGCACTGATCAATTCGGCTCATTTGAACTTTGAAAGCAACACAATTGTGCTGTCTCAATTTCATACTTTTTCTACTAGTTAAAATGTTTTTTTTAGGCTACTTGTCGTTCCTTTTTCTTTTCAGCCCCCCTCGTTCTTCCCACTAGTTTCAGCAAGAAGGAAATAATTATGATAACAAAAATTAATTGACTTCTTTGCCTAAAACACAAGTTTACCCCGAAGACTTGTGCCGCAACTCATAAAATGTCTATTTTTCTTGATAATGTATGAAGCTAATAACTAAACAGGTTTTAGTAAAAATTGCTTAAAAAACTAAAATATCATATAGGAATTAAAGACAATCAAACCTGTAAAAGATTTGGCTGCAAGAGATGCCAGGAAGAGCAGATGGAAAATTGTGAACATGATGGCTTCTGCGCGAGCGAACGATGAGTGGTCATCCACCAGGAGTGAGTCTAACGCTGTAAAGTGAAAGGAGTTTTGAGTTCTACTTGTGATATATGTTACTTTCATACGTGAGGTAATTTATATGACACTCAGCCGCTCTTGTCTTGATCCAATGGCTTGGTACACTTGGAAAATGTCATTGAAAGACACTGTCCTAATTTCGAGCTTTTTTTTGTTTGTTCAAATGAAAAATCTGTCAGCAAGTAGCATAAAATAAGTGCGACCTCCAATTTAAAAAGACTTGGGAAAGATGGTTTCTTTAACTTCCATATGTGATCCGGGAGATCACGAATGTAATTAAATCCGCCCTTGATTTTGGATTCTTAGGGCTGGGTCGCACCAAGGCGAATTCAATTATTTTCCAACTTTTTGCAAGTCAAAAATTGGCAATAGTTTCGCGTTTTCCAAATGTTGGCGGCGGTAGCATCACACTAATATCCTTTGACCAAAACTCCATTGATTGATTCCTACGCCAATTACAAATATCATCATCACACGCCAAATACAAGCTGACTAAAGTATTTTTTTCCCAATGACATTTAATCTAGAGACATCCTGTTAACATGATAGCTAATTGGTTAAAAAAACATGATTGTTTGTTTTTCCATAATTTGGAAGCATCGGGTCCATTGAAGATTGATGAAAATTTTGGAACCACGTCATACGGTCGTCAGAAGCCTCAATCGTCTGTGTTGTAGGCCGCATTCAAAAGTCTTGATCAAGGAAAAATTACGAAGACGAAATTTCACAAATACATTTTCCCTAGAAGTTGTGAAAAAGTTAAGGTAAAATTAATTTCATTGAGATTTTTCTTGACATCGGTGCCTTAACTTTGGCGAGTTTTGTTCTCTAATATAACAGCGGACGATTTGAGTCTCCCTGAGAATTGCTCTCGGCAAAGAAAATATGCCAAAGTAATCTTAGATTTACAATTCTTCAGACAAAAGCCTCGGCAAAATTGAAGAGTGACCTATGAAAATGACAAGAAAAAGAATCTCATTCTATTACAGTTGAAAAGCTCTCGTAATTTTCAATGTACAAAATTCTCCGGTTTTGGTTTGTTCCTTACCGACGGAAGAAATCTTTCAAGTACATGGTCAAAATCTGTCAATTGTCGATTTTCGTCCTCAGCCGCGAGAAATGTCATTAATGAATAGATAACTTTCGGTTTTCCTTTCCGTATATTGGTTTTCTTCCCCTTCTAGGAAAGTTTGAACGTCACTGTCTGCAAGCGATATTGATTTTTTCAGTGTTTAAGCGGCCATTATCCGAAAAAATTCCGACAAACCACCTTAGATTGGGGATGGCAATGAATGGAAGGGGAATGACGTGTTAGTTGCTGATTGGCCATATCAAACACACGTGAGAAAATACGATGTTTGTAAGATCCATGGTAGACTAAGGTATCCCAGATTTGTTCTGGGTGAATTCCAAGTTATCGAGTCTGAATTCGAGCTCAAGTTAGATTTTGAACTTCGAGTTGAACTTTTAATTGAACTTCAAGTTTGGAGTCAATGAAGATAATTCAGTTTATTCGCAACTTGACAATTTGTAGCTGCACATTTAGACTAAATGAGCGTCTGAGGTGAAACATGTTGCAAACTACAGCTGCAATCACAACTTCTGAGAGTGCCTTTCTCGTAATATTTGCCTACGAAGCTTTTTTTAAAGACATTCAAAAGTGTTATCTGTACAGCTTGTCACACAGCTACCACCGTTGTAGCACGGAAAGGGAAAACATGGAGACTAACGAAAGAAGGAAAAAAAAACAATCGACTCGCATTGCACTCGTAGTTCGAATGATTAATTAATACCACGGTAAATTACGGCAGAAATTTTAAATTTATCATGGGGAAAACTTTTCTTCATAATAAGGCCCGATAAGGAAGTTTGTGAAAGTTTCGAGTGAGATATGGTGTTGATAAGCACGATTAAAATTTTTCAAAGACAACAAAATTACACGACCCCGTAGGGCTCGTGCAATTTGAAGCCTTTGAGAATTTTTTAAGTGCTTATTTACACCAAATTCCACGAGAAATCATGTTATAACTTACTAATAATTTACACGAAAAAGCATCAAAGAAAGTCAAAACACGAAATTTTGACAGCGCGCTAGTTGTAATTTGCACTAGTGTTGAAAGTTTGCACTCGTGTTACATAAAAAAATGTAATCGTTTTCAGCCAATCAGAAGCGCGTAATTTTTTTGATGTATACTATAAATGGCAAAATGGCATAATCTATACTGTAACATAATGTATACTACGAATGGCATAATCACCGAAGTCGTTGAATGTCACGAATGTTCCAATCTTAATGTTTCAATTATCAATCAATAAAAGTCTGTGTGTAAGTGTGGAATGAAAAGGTGAACTTGTGTTCCGACATTGGCATTTCTGCAAAGAAGCAAATAGGCGCCATTTTGAAAGACAAATTTTTTTAGTGTTATCCAAATCTTCAGGGTCGCTTCTCTTTCGACGATGGCTTGAAAACGATATTGCAGACTAGGTGAAAAAGCCTACTTTCTATGAGTCAAGAGACTCAGAGGAAAGGGAAAAAGAATGGGCTTATGGAAAACTGTTTCGCGGAATATTGAGGGCGGAAACATGGACAGAATGACAGGATCGAAAAATCCCTCTGCATAGCAACCCTAAGAGACAGAAAACGATTTGTTTGTTTATTTGTTTGTTTTTTTTTTCAAAATCGTGGTAACGATTAAAATCCGAGCAATAGATGTTCGAAAAATTTCAATTCAAGGAAAACTTTGTCTGGTTTTGTATCTCTATCAGAGCACTTGTGAATGGGTGAATGCTACCGGCGTTTTTCAAATTTGAAGATGTAAGAACGATTTGAAAGCGCGCATTATGAATATTGCTTAATTCTCGGAAAGTCTAATTGACTCTTATCCGGAGAAGAGCCCCCGTCATCACTTCCCAAAAGAGACAAAACACTACTCGGAATAAAATAACCAAACATCGGCCGATGAAAAAATGAAACATTGCGGTGCAGCTTGGATCTAATGCTATTTCATTAGGTTACCAGTTTTCGTGGGTAGGTGAACCTTGCTGCTGTGCTCGTCTGTCCTTAAATGCGGATTTTAATACAATTAAAGGAGGTCTAGATTGTTGTCTTAATACTTCTTGGAAGCCATATTTTTCCACGTACATCAGCCTAATATCAATGGTGTTTGGATTTCCAAAGAGCGCGTTGTTCGCTTCTCATTCTTAATTAACCATAAAAACGCTTTCCACACTCATTTACCAGGCATTATGTACGTAAGATGAAGATGCAGGGTTGCTTTCTTTTTAAAGATTTCGCGGCAGTGTTTAAATCAAACATGTGGTTGAATTTCTCTCGCATTTGTCATGAGTCTACGGTTAATTTGTTTCCGCCCTTTTATATTCCCTAAATTTCATGGCTGCAAAAGTATTGGAAAAGGAGAATCTTTGTCAAGAAATAGGAGTTTTACTATTTCCACACGATTAGATGTGTTTTTTCGGCTGTTGAGGTTTAGATTTCAGGGGAAAAATTTGTTAAGCCGGATGAAAATCGCGTTGAGTGCAAACTTGTCATTCTAAAAACTGTCAGCCTAAATGAAACTATTCATAAAGTAAAGTGATATCACAATTGGAACCTCTAAAAGCTTCTTAAACTTTGATTTATGTCTTAGATAATTACCGAAAATATCTCGAATAAAATTGCAGTCTTTGATGTATATACCACTAATAAAAAAACACACATCTTGTAAGATTTTGGAAAAAGCTTTTATTTACTAAATTTTCCGAAGTCTGAGTCATTCTGAATCTAATCTTTACATTTGAATGAACTTTCCGTGTGTTTCTTTGGTTTCAATGAACTAAAATGTAACACATGGCTTTAATGTGTTTATCGCCATTATCCGGTGAACGAGCAGCCTCGTTTCCACACATGTTATTGTCATCAAATTGCCCTCCTGTACCAAAGCCAATCCTGGAGTCGCAGGAGTCGCAATTATTCTGGTTGTTAGTAGCGATGCCGATTCTCGCTTTGGAGTAATGAGACTTGCCACACATAACATTAAATCCTTCCTTGTTACAGTCAAACTGTAACGAGGCCTCTGAGCCAATGAGTGTCTTCCACGAGTCACGACCCAACGAGGTGTTTCGGTATCTCCCGTCAGCGATCAATGTGTAAAAAGAGGTGGCTTTAATATTGATTACAATGAATCTTGTAAGTAGGCAACTTGGTCTCTAGTGAGTCGAATCCAGTCTCCCCTCCAGCAGTGTTGTATTCAGTGTTATTGCTCCAGTAACCAGAATCATAGTGAAAGATACTCTGGGAGAATAATTTATAATATGATAAAATTTATTACTGGTTTTTTAATTATCTACCATATCATCCTGAACATTTTTAGAAAGTTTGAGACGATCCCTCGCCCCAACCCATTTGACATATAATATCTATCCCCTTAGTCAAGGAGATGTCAGCCGGAGACGTGAACAGAGAGCGGAAGTCGCCCTCGTTGTCAATAAGTCAGTCAGTACCTGTGGAATAATATCTCTCAAGTGGTCGATCATAGCTCGCAATCGATAAAAAATTGATTCCGCACGGTACCTTGTTGCCTTTAATCTTCATGACTGGTGTCCATCCTCCATGTCCACATCCAAAATCTCCCATGTGACAGAGAACTGTCATCGGCTGTGAACCCAGATGAAGGGAAACCAGTTTACTCGTATTTGATCTGTTAAAGTGGAGTTCGAGAAGGTAAGGGTGTAATTATTTATCTTTATCAAACAAATTTGTAACATTAATAATTTCGCAGTAAACTCTATGAAATATTATTTGCGGGTCCAAAGCGATTCCAAACGCCTGGTCACATCTGTGTCTTCAGCGTCATAGGTGAGGAAATTACAGGATAAATCGGTTTAAAAGAGCAAGCAGTTATTGTCACTTACTTGGATGCATCATATACCTCCTTGCATGATTTTACAGCTGGAAGATAAAAAGATGATCTGAGAAATACATTATATCGTTTGGAACGGAAAAGAAATGAAAAGCGTGGTTTTAAGTAACAGCCCCGAAATGAATGTGTTCGAGCTCATTTTAGGGTTTGTATTCGAAATGGACTTCGAGTTGGTATCTCAAGTTATGTCTCTAGTAAATAGTTTAGTCAATTCAATTTAAACGCAGGTTGATGGTTCAATACCGCGCAGTAAAACTTTTTTAGAGTGTGAGATGTGGGAAATGTCTTCATCAGCTCCAAAGTGAAAGGTCTGCTTTCTTTTTAGAATTTATACATGAGCATCTGATTGGTAGTTGAAGTGAGCTTAGTTGCAATAATTTGTAAATAATCATTCTGTGGCTGTGGGGGTTGTCACATGCACCCGTGGATCCCTCCTCTAAGCAATGCCTCTGTACCTTGGAGGCGTGGACTTATTCTGAGTAAAAATATAAAATTGTATTGCACAGTTAAAAAACAGAAAAAAAAAAAGAAAACGTTTTCAATGTCAATGGAATCACAGTAAATTAAAAAATGGTACAAACCTTTCTCACAATATTCTCCAAAAAAGCCATTTTTACATACACATTGAAACGAGTGATCTCTGTGGCTTGTCATAAAGCTACCACCGTTATGGCATGGGGAGGAAAAACATGGAGACTACCAAAGAAGATGAAAAAAAACTTATTCATACCACTCTCATCAATTGAATAGATACGAGTCACTTCTTCGCCTTTACGGCCAAAAATGTTTAGTGACAAATAAATTAAATTCATAGAAATTAAACTACACTGTATTATAATATTGTGAGTTGGAAAAAACCCTACCATAATGAAAATGTGATGTGAAGTCCTATTTTCTCTGAATTCCTCAGGAAATCTATGCTTATGAGAAGACAGCAACTTACACCAAATCTTTGCATCGCGTTTCTTTGTCACCGCCAAGTTTATTGACCAGCATGAAGGATTCCTCAGGCACGAAAAGATGCATTCGAAGTTGTCGAATGCCGCGAATGTTCCAACCTTAGGTGCAGTGAGATAAAAGTACTCGTCTACTGATAAAAGACTTTGTTTGAAAGTCTTGGATGAAAAGGTGAACTTTTGCTTCAAAACCAGTGTTCCTGCAAGGAAACAGGAAATATTAATCAAAACAATGTTGCAGACTCACTGTATGATTCTTCAAATTCTGCGCCACAATATTTTGAACTATACCACCGGCTATGTCCACTCAGGAGATGATATCTTGTGTGTATTTTCATAACAGCAGCGATGGCTGCTATCAGTGCTCTCTGAACCCCAAGAAATATTTTAATTGCGGACGATTTAAAAGCGTGTAATTAAAGGAATGTTTGATTTGCCAATAGGCAAAAGAAATCTTACCTCCTGGAGGAGATGTCCCATCATCATGTCCCAAAAGAGACAACGGTACTCCCAATAACATGACTAAACAACGGCATATAAAACGATGAAACATTACGGTGCTCTCTGGATCTGATGTGGTATGACTCAGTTATGAGTTGCGTGGGTGGGAGAACCGTGCTGCTGTGTTAGACTTTGTTATTCTGTCCTTTTTTGGGGGGTATCAATGCAGTTTATCGAGATCTTGTTAATCTTTTACACACATTGAAATGCTCATTTAATTCCTGCGGACCTCGGCAGAATATCAACGTTTTCGGAATTTCAGAAAGCGAGGTGTTCGGTTCCTATTGTTGCCTAACAGGAAAACGTTTTTTACTGACATTTACCCAGCGTGCTGCATGTGTAATTATAACATTTCTCCTTTTAACCTATATACTCGGCATCACGCCGGTAATATAGCCTCAAATTTAATTTTTTGCAGTGTTTAAATTAAACTTGTGAATGAAGTGCTCTTGTACTTGTCATTCTACTTATTTGAAATAACAAAAACTTTCTTTTCGTACTTAAATGCAATCCTGAGCTAAGAATACAAGTCGAGCGAACATTTCAATTTTTTTTCGCGAATTTTTAGCGTCCAAAAAATCATCGACAAGATAAAGAAGTTAGAATTTGACTTTTTCCTTTATATCAAATGAAATTTGCTTGGCTCTTGAAAACGTCATCCCGAGCTGAGAAAATCGCTTTGAGTTGAGTTCCTAATAAATTAATCGAAGGTAAAAGATTATAATCTCATGTCAAAAGGTGAAACAGCTTCTTTTTTTTTTTTTTTAAACATAGAAGGAATTTCATATCAGTATTGAAAACTATAATAGCCTTTTAAAATTTGATTTATGTCTCTTGTAGTTACCGTTTAAACTGGCTGCACCGTGTCATTCAGAGTTGAGACAAATGAGTCACATTGTCACCTTTTCACTTATGATGTCAGTTACAAAAGGCAACTCAAGGAAGATTTTAAATTAAGATATGAAAAGGTTACCGGAGATGAAAAATTGTTTGCAATTGCTCTCTTACTGCTGAAAGCTAAGCTTGTATATTTCATTAAATTCTTATTTTAATAAGGAACTTTTAGCCATAAGCCTAGAAATCGTTCAGCTCCAAGGTTTAACGCGTATATTCACTATACTTCCTTCAGGTTCGCTGATCTAAAAACAAATTGTTCATAGAAACGACTTTGATCACACACGCGTGTATCATACGGAGCGTGCTTCAGATCACGTAAAATGCCTCAAGAGACAAAACAAACCAAATGAAACGTAAACATTTCAGATGAAAGAAAATCCACCAATCCATCATTCCATCAACAATTAATCATTCAATTCATGAATGAATAAGTAAGCCATAGTTTATTATTTATTGCAGTGGCACATTCAAGTCGAATTAGAAATTGTGAGTGTTTTCTCTCAACCCACATGTAAGCGGAGGTCTCGGAATTGAACCCAGGCCACATTTTTGGGAAATGCTTTTCTCAAAACCGTGCTATGCCTTTTACCTATACAAATCATTAAAAAAATCTATCTGGTTAGGGTAGAGTATGCAATGAACCCCCTTGATACGTCTTTAATTCTTATTTTCGCTGAAGCATGGGGTGTTACGAAACTGTTGAACAGTAGACCGCGGAACCTCCGGAACCTCCGGAACCTCCGGAACCTCCGGAACCTCCGGAACCTCCGGAACCTCCGGAACCATTAATTTTTGGAAAAAATAATAAGAACAAATTTACCCCGCTCAAACGGTTGTTCCTTTGCATCGTGTAAATTTTTGGGATGATTTAGGACAATTTAACTCGGCTTTAGTTGATCTGCTTTGCCCTCTACATAATCCTTTCGGAGATACATCTGTGAGTGACGCCAACCAAACGAATCCACTGGAAGAAAAACGCTGTAAATTCACTTCAGACTCCCTGATCGCACCGAAATTCTACGAGTATCACGGGCGATGATGTTAATTTACGCTCGTGTTCCCCAGTCTAGAGTTACGTACAGTTAACTGATTCCAGCCTTAAGCCCAGTTCAAACGATCATGATAGTTGATGGTAGTTTCAACTATCGCGTGCGTTTGAACACAAACTCTTGTATGCGTTATCATCGACTATCATCAACCATCATCAGCTATCATGTATTTTGGACATCTTCAAATTTGACGTAATAGTTGATAATAGTTTTTGGTTTTTTGAACGAGCAGAATATAATGAATGATAGTTTTTCGGTCACCAGCTTTGCCACAAACGGGCTCAAATCGAAATGGCAAATGGTCAAATGACTAAAATGGCTGTAAAAATTTCGCAAAATGGTTCGTATTTCATCCTCATCATCTTCTGGTAGGCTTCAGTGTCTTCAACTCGTATTGTCTTGACTAAAATTTCAAATTCCACCGGGAAATTGCTGACCTCAGCGTGCGCCATATTTGTTTACAATTACGCGGTTCCGCGGTCTGCTGATCCACAGCTAAGTAACATCCCTCAGCATATTTGTTTTAGAATTAACGTGTTATATCAGCCGTTAAGTCAACGCTAAAAAAAAAAACGGACATGTAGATGGTTCATTACATTTGACTGCAGATGAGTAAAAATTTGAGTCTTTCTAAAGCATTCTCCCAGATATTGCGATTGGTAAGAAGTAGTGTTTTTCGGCAAAAAATTCTTGGCTTGTTTTAGATAATGACTTTCATTAAGTTTGTCGAAACGTCAGACACTGTTTTTATTATTACTATTTTTTTTCATTTTTCATTTCATACGCCTTTTTCGAATACTGTTGTCAAGAACAGCATTTGTTTTGTTACAATTTGGGACAATGAAACCTACTGCTAAGTTATGAAAAACACTCATTGTAACGCGAATTCTACCCAAAGATAGATGTTTAGAAATGTCGAAGATCCTTTGTAAGGTAGACCACCTAGATTTACTACTAACCTAGCGGTGGTCTGGCAGCGTGCATCACCAGTGATAAAAATTCCAATTTCTCAATTTCGCTATTTTGAAAACAATTTTTTCTTTATGGATTTCAGAGAAACCCATCGTTAGTTGTAAAGTAATTTAGTAGGATGCAAGGAGTAGCTCTATTGGGTAGTACAGCTCATCACGAAATTAAGAAACTACGATGCTGCGTCGGTGGGAGAGTATAACAGGGTAATTAAGTATTATCAACTGAGTTGATAACGAAAATTGGCCACCGTAAAGAGTTTCAAAGCTGACGTTTCGAGCGTTAGCCCTTCGTCAGAGCCATTGATTCCGAAATTAGATCTATTTGCGACCGAAAGTAACCTGCATGTCATTGAAATGTATAATCTGCAACATGAAAGGCGATCAGTTGGAAGAAATCTGCCTGCGTGATGCCAAAGTTAATAAAAGTAAAATAGTAATATTAATAATAATGAAAAGAGATACGCAAAAAAAAAAAAGCAAAAACTAAAAACATACTACTCGTTTTTCCAATGTGTAGGCAAATGATAGAGAATCGAACGTTTTCGTCGGCGTCTTGTATTTCGTTATTTATTTATCATACGTAGAAACAAGGTCAGTGACTCCCCTATTTCATAAAATGTTTATCTCTCCTTACAATAATGTACCAGGTTTCAGCGGAAATTCATACAAGCTTATCTTAATTCAACATTTCATTTCACGCACAGAAATGTTCTGCGCCCTCTCGGAAAAAAAAGTTAATCACCTTTGCTTGTCTCAGAGCTTCACTTTAGCTTTGATTCTGTGTTGTTCAGCTTGACTTCTCTATACCCATACTTCACTTCTGTTTCACGCAAATTGACGCTAACTAAGTCAAGATGGACTCTTGTGGCAGATTCTAGATGAGATTCCGCTGCTTGTCGTTGAATCTACAAGAATAGAAGAATCTCTTATTACATAGCCTCTTCAATACAGTACTCGGATTTCTTGTCATCAAATGTTAGTTCCAGGGAGTCATTAAATGAGTTTGGTCAAATACTGAGAGAATTTATTGGTTTTTATTCTCAAACAGATGAAAGTGGATAGTGGGATTGTGAACATTTGAAATATGGATTTCTACATGAAGTTTTGAAAACCGGGAGAACAAGAATTTCTATTTTTCGCATTAATTTCAAGTGGTTCCGTTCCCGAAGTCTTTGAAGCCCAAAATCACAGCAATTTTCCATTGGCAGCCTTTATGCAGCAACTTTCAACACGACACGTAAATAAAGAAAAAAAAAAGTAGGAAGTAGAGGGAATTTCTCTGTTTGGCGTAAATTTATTGTTACTTTGGGAACATATCCTTGATGCAATATAGCTCAGAGTGACTAGAATGCGGTTGCATGCATAGATGTATGGACTGCTGGATTCATATACTTCCTGGTTATTTCATCTATCTTGGAAACAGCCTTGTAACACTTTACTCTTAACATCTACGACTGTCTTTTTTCACCTTCATTTGACAGCCCATAAGCGCATATGGACAGGAAATTATACTTGGCGGACATTCGTCTTCACTGTTGAAACCTGAATCACGTAAAACAAATGAATAAATTCACGAACAAAAGGGATAGAAATATTCGTTGAACATCGTCTACTTTTTGCAAAGTTAAACGAATATTCGTTTGTACCTTTGGTTATCGGTTACGCGTATCTCCTGACTGATAAACAAAGGGTAGGGCTGCGTAGTTTTAAAAGTAATCCGCAGTTGAAGATAAGTTTGGTCATTTTAAAGTAGAGTACGGGTAGGGATAAAATACAGAAAGACAGAATTGCCAGAAAAAAGATTGGCCACTTTACAGTGCTGGAATTAACTTGACTTAATTTTCAAAGCAAATCGGACAAATCTAAATATTGGCTTATAGCACTTTTACCAAATTTGTGGCATACAGTGTTCAAATTTATTTTGAAGATGCTGATAAATTGATAAACAACATATAAATCTTACTTTCTTTGAATTGGTTTCTTTTGAAGCTGAAAGAAAATTTATCCATCGGGTTACGAGCTATTGATTACTTCTTAGACTGTCTTCAGATTTTCCACGAGGAAAATTTTGAGAATGGGTCGCTTAATGATACGCTAGTTCGTGGTAGTTTAAGCAATTTTTTTCTGAGGTGAAAAATTTTTATCAATTACCCGTTGAGGAGGTATTGATAGCGGCGGATGTCTATCGCTGTTTCATCAACCCTCGAAATGTTATATAGCGAACATCATTAACCATTTTAATGATTGAAAATTGATTTGGCAAAATATTTCATGCTTTTAATGATCTGGTTATGATGCCCTGTTAAAGGATGTAAACTTTAAGTGGGAGGGATAATGAATATCAATAAGAATATGTATTGAAACAGAAAACGAGACCACAAGGATCCATTATCAGAAGGATTTTGTTTATCATAAACTTGTACCTTCTGATGTATTCCTCAAGGCAATCTTTAAAAACTCTGTGGCCACATCTCGTTTGAATTGGCTCTTTAAGGGGCAAATGACATATCAAACACTGCAAATCTTGATCAACGGCTTCCACAAAGTCCTCGTCATAGCCTTCTGGGCGGTGTTCATCTGTTGTAGATTCCGCCATGATCAAAACCTTCGGTATACAAATCAGACAACGAGCCCTTCAAAATGCACGTCGATTTGACCTTTGATACAAATTGTTCATGTAACGAATCATATATGATCTCCTGACCGCTGAATTCACGAAAAATCTGCTTCTGTCTCGCAATCGTTGTAACGTGCTTCTCTTAACCAACATAAGAACACAGTACACCTTTCCAGTCAGCAAATCGGCATATTTATTTTTATCAGCTCCTGGTGTCAGGTTTGCCCATATCTGAGCTGAGCAGAATATGAGAGCTCAGTGAGAAGACAGCTCACAAAGGAGGACATAAGTGTCTATGCTTTTATCGATCGGTCGATGTGGACTAAAAAAGGATTTCCTAATGCTTCTCATTAATCTAAACATTTAATTAGGCGGAATGAAATATCTCGTGGTTTAATATTCTTCCTTGCAGTGTCATGAACTCTTTTTTATTCGTGATATTTGAAAGGTGTTAGTGATGGATCGGAAGCGGGAGTAACCGAACCGAAAGCTGGACGCGTTGAAATTGCCATGTTGATTTCCGCCAATCAGAAGTTTGCTACTCAAGTCGTTATGAACACTACTTAAGCAGTAGTGAAAATAAAGCCTTGAAAAGTTAGGCTGGTATCGGATTTGAACCTATGACCTCTGCGATACTGGTGCAGTGCTCTACCAGCTGAGTTAATGAGCCAATCAGGACTGACCATTTTTTCAGTCCCAGCCTATCGTATGACATGTCAGTCGTTGATGCTCAGAAATTATATTGCTTACATTATACTTTCGAGTAGTCCCTCGAAATCGGTGCCGTTGTCAAGTTTTGCTTTCAATTGTATCGGTGAATGGTTTGAGTCCTCCTTAACAATTGCTTTTGCCAAAGTAAATGTGCGAACGACGTTCCGGCCCAACGAGACAATCGAGAAAAGGCTCGAATAAAATTGAAGAGTCATTGATGTATACAACAGAAAAAAAAAAACACATCTTTTATGTTCGCGTACCCAGTGCAACGGGCACGGGGTGTTGTGCACTGGAGTTCGGGGAGTGTCAACCACAGCGTAGGAATCGACAACACAAGTTGATTCAACAACGTTTAATGCTATCGTTTGACTATCGTACACATGCGGTGAAAACTGGAAAAAGGAAATTGTAATGTATAAGATAAAAAAATGGGCTGAGACTAGTTACAAAACAAGCGAAGTCGAAAAGAAAAGGAAACTAAATACAATAAGCTGGAACTTACGTCTGATTGTCTCTACGAGCTTAGAGAAACTGCAACGTTACGTAATTGGAACAATCTTGTGTAAAAAGAAACTCTGATCTATCTCCGTCGATCTCCTAACTCCAACTGACTCGACTCTTAAGGGGCGTACCACTATAAGGGTATAGTTCACGCATACAATTGCAAACTGGTTTATCTTGAATGCTAGCTAAGTAGGTAATTCAAAGTGTGAAGAAAAGTACACTTGGAAAATTGGGGTGTAAACTCGACAAAGAAACAAAACAGAACTTTTTCCCTACTTTAAATCATAACAGAACGATTACGTAATCAAAGTCTTCTTCGAATGTTCGTTACATTTAAGATTTTCGAAATAGGCTTTTTTATTTATCACTAAATCTTTCTGAATCCAATCGTAACATTTGAATAAACTTTCCGCGTTTTTCTCTTGGTTTCAATACACCAAAATGTAACCCATGGCTTTAATGTGTTTATCTCCATTATCCGGTGAAATCGAAGCCTCGTTTCCACATGTGTTAAAGTCATCATATTGCCCTCCTGTACCAAACCCAATCCTGGAGTCGCAAGAATTGCAGTGATCCTGGTTGTTAGTAGCTATGCCGATTCTTGCTTTGGAAAAAAAAGACCCACCACAGATAACATTGAACCCTTCCATGTTACAGTAACGCTGCAACGAGGCCTCTGAGCCAAAAAGCTTCTTCCACGTGTCACGACCCAATGAGGTGCTTCGGTATTTCCCCTCAGTGATCAATGAGTAAAGAGAGCTGGCCTTCATGTTGATTACAATGAAGCTGACCTGTTCACCGATCTTCATACCGAGACAGATCCTTGAGAAGGATGTGTCCCAGTAAGTAGGTAACTTGGTCTCTTGTAAGTCGAATCCAGTCTCCCCTCCAGCAGTGTTGTATTCAAGTTTATTGCTCCAGTAAACGGAATCATAGTGAAAGGTACTCTGGGAGAGTAGTTCATGATATTATTAAAATTTTATCACTGCTTTTTTATCTATCCACCGCATTATCCTGCCCGTTTTTAGATAGTTTGTGACGATTATAATATTTCTCTTCTCAAATTAACTGTTTGTTCTGCGCTAGAATTAAATTTAAAATTGCTTTCAGAGAGCAAGAAAAGGCAATGAGAGGAAGCTAAGGATCATGAAATATGCATGACTTGGTAAAGTAAGGTGTGGCATTATTTCGTTATCAATATTAATGCAGGGTCAATTAGAGCCAATTTAGGGAGCGATCATTTTTCATTACCAGGGAGGGGTTGGAGGAGTTTTGTCGTGTCACAATAATACACTTGACACCTCTCCCCCCTCTCCATGGATCTGTAGTATTCGAATGACCCCTTCTCATCGGCAGTCAAATTTATATAGTCCCCCCCTTTATACTCCGCTAGTGACAACTGATCCCCGCTCCATTCCCCCTGAAATCTATGTGATCCCCAAAAAATCTTACGGCCCACCCATCCCTTCCCCCCGCGACCCATTTGATATAGTGTCTGTCCACTTGGTCAAAGAGATGTTAGCCGGAGACATGAACAGAGAGCAGAAGCCGAAGGTACTCTGGGAGAATAATTTATAATATGATATAATTTTATTATTGATTTTTTAATTTTCCACCGTATTATCCTGATCGTTTTTAGAAAGTTTGATACGATCCCTCCCTCCCAACCCATTTGACATATAGTATCTTTCCCCTTAGTCAAGGAGATGTCAGCCGGAGACATGAACAGAGAGCAGAAGTCGCCCTCGTTGTCAATAAGTCAGTCAGCACCTGTGAAAAAAAAATATCTCTCAAGTGGTCGATCACGACACGCAATAGGTAGAAAATCAATTCCGCATGGTACCTTGTTGCCGTTAATCTTCATTACTGGCGTCCATCCCCCATGTCCGCATCCAAAATCTCCCATGTGACAAAGAACTGTCATTGGCTGTGAGCCCAGATGTAGGGAAACCAGTTTACTCGTATTTGATCTGTTAAAGTTGAGTTCGAGAAGGTAAGGAAATAATTATTTATCTTCATTAAACAAATTTATAACATTAATATTTTCGCAGTAAACTTTGCGGGTCCAAAGCGATTCCAGCCACCTGGTCACATCTGCGTCTCAGGCGTCATAGGTGAGGAAATTACGGGATAAATCGGTTTGAAAGGGAAAGCAGTCATTGCCACTTACTTGGATGCACCATATGCCTCCTTGCATGATTTTATAGCTAGAAGATAAGAAGATGACTTTAGAAATACGTTACATAGTTAGGAACGGAAAGGAAGTGAAAAGTGTGGGTTATGTGATAACAGCCTCGAAATAAATGTGTTCGCTTAATGGAGAGGCTCTTGTGAAAGAGGCAAGAATTTATTTGGAAGATTGTGCTCCTCTTAGAAGTATCTTCAATGTACGATAACATGTCACGTCGGAGGAAATCGCAAACTATCGAGTCTGGATTCGATCTCGTTTAGAGTCTGAGTTCTGTTTTCTATTTGGAATTCCTACACTAGCATCTGATTGATATTTGAAGTGAGCTTAGTTGCATCAGTTGTGTATATAATCATTCTGTAGGACTGGGGATTGTCATATGCACCCGTGGACCCCTCCCACGAGCAATGTCTCTGTACGTTGGAGGTGTGGGCTTATTCTGAATAAAATATGAAATGGTGTTACAAAATTAAAAAACAGAAAAAAAAAGGAAAACGTTGTCAATATCAATGGAATCATAATAAATTAAGAAAGCGTACAAACCTTTCTCGCAATATTCTCCAACAAATCCATTTTTACATACACATTCAAACGAGTAACCTATGTGGCTTGTCACACAGCTACCACCGTTATGGCATGGAGAGGAAAAACATGGAGACTACCAAAAGAAGAAGGACAAAACTTTTACGAACCACACTTATTGATTGAATAGAGACGAGGCACTTCACCTTTACGGCCAGAAATGTTTCGTGACGAAGAATTTAACTTCATAGAAATTAAACTACTCTGTATTATGATAGTCAGTGTTTTGGAAAAAGTCAAGTCAATTTAGATAACAAAACAAGCCCCACCATAATGGAAACGTGATGTGAAGTCCTATTTTCTCTGAATGCCTCAGGAAATCTATGCTTATGAGAAGACAGCAACTCACACCAAATCTTTGCATCGCGTTTCCTTGCCACCGCCAAGTTTACTGACCAGCATGAAGGATTCCTTAGGCATAAAAAGATGCATTCGTAGTCGTCGAATGCCAACAATGTTCCAATCTTAGGTGCAGTGAGATAAAAATATCCATCTATTGATAAAAGACTTTGTTTGAAAGTCTTGGATGAAACGGTGAACTTTTGCTCCAAAACCGGTAATCCTGCAAGGAAATAGCAATTGTAGACGTCTTTTCAAGTTTGGCAAAAATCTTACAGGGTCGCGCCGCTTTCGTAGCTGGCTCCAAAATAGTGTTGCAGACTCATTGTGTCATTCTTCAAATCCTAAACATTTTGAACTATACCATTGGTTATTTCCACGAGATGATATCTTATCTATCAGATGATATCTTATCTATTTATCTATCTATCCTATCCTGTCTATAACAGCACCGATGGCTGCTATCAGTGCGCTCTGAATCCTAAGACATATTTCAATTGCGGACGAATTAAAAGCGTGTGGTTAAAGAAATGTTTAACTTGCGTATAGGCAAACGAAATCTTACCTCCTGGAGAAGACATCCCATAATTACATCCCGAAGGAAAAAACGGTACTCCGAATAACATGACGAAACAACGGCATATAAAACGATGAAACATTACGGTGCTCTCTGAATCTGATGTGGTATGACTCATCAGTTACCAGTCGCGTGGGTGGGAGAACCGTGCTGCTGCAGTGAACTTTTTTCTTCTGTCATCTTTTTGTTTATCAATACAATTTATCGAGATCTTGTTTATCTTTTACACTAATTGAAAGGCCCATTTAATTTCTGCGGAACTTAGCAGAATATCAAAGTTTTTGGAATTTCAGAAAGCAGTGTGTTCGGTCATTATTATTGCCTAACGGAAAAACGCTTTTTATCGTCATTTACTAGGCGTGCGGCGTGTGCAGTTAAGACCTTTCTCCTTTTAACTGATATACTCGGCATCACGCCAGTAATGTAGCCTCAAAATTTAATTTTTTGCTGTGTTTGAATTAAACTTGTGAATGAAGTGCTCTAGACTGATCTGAAATAACACTTTCTTTCTGTCCTAAAATGCAATCCCGACCAAACGTTCAAGTCTTTTTGGCAAATTTCTGAGAGCAAAAATATTAGCGACAAGATCAAGAAATTGGAATTTGACTTTTTCCTCCATATCAGAGTTTGGAGTTTTGGAAAGAAAATGTTCTCCCGTTATCCTGTTTTCCTGAACCGGAGAAAAATCGCTTTGAATCGAAACTTTCCAGTTTTGGTGATAAAGAAATTGAAAGCAAGAGATTTTAATTTCTTGTTGAAAGACAGAACAATTTTTTTTTGAAAGGTAGAAGCAATCAAATATCGAAATCGTTAACTTAATAGCCTTTTAAAATTTGATTTATTTCTCCGGTAATAACCGTTTAGAGTGGCATCACCATGTAATTTAGAGTTGAGACAAATGAGACACATTGTCAGCCTTGAGGAAAGCTGTCACTTTTTCATTGAATGATGCAGTCACAAAATCCCAATCAAGGAAGTCTTTAATAAAGATATCAAAAGATAACCGGAGATGAAAAAAATCGTCTGCGATCACTTCCTCACTGTTGATAGCTAACTTTCAATATATTTCATTAACGTCTCCTTTAAATTGGGAGCTTTCAGTATCAAGAGCGAAAAAAGATTTAAAACGCTTATATTCATCACACTGCCTTCAATTTCCCTAATTGTGAAAGAAATTTTCATCGAGGCGAATTTGAACGCCCGTCTATAATACAGTGCGTGCCTCACATAAAATGCTTCAAGAAACGAAGCAAAAGGAAAAAAAAAACAAAGAAAACATTTTAGATGAAATGGAATAAATCAATCAATCTATCAATCAATCAATCAATGCAGGAATGAATAATTAAACACCAGTTTTTAGCACTGGCCAGTTCACGTAAGGGTTCTTTGCTCCGATTCCAAGTCGAATCAGAATTTTAATAGGAGTGTTTGTTTTCAACACAAAACACACACAACCTGTCTCGTTATCGGACCCAGGCCAAGGCGTTTGTAAGTGTACCTCTCAAAACCAAGCTGTCTCCGTTCCCCATTTGAAAGTAGAAATGAAAGCATTCTAATGGTTCGATGTTCTGGATTTTACTACCGGGCTAACCTAACAGAGAAAGAGAAAAAAAGCTCGATTATTCGTAACGGAGAGTTTAAAAGTTTAAAGCAAGTTACTGAGAGAAAAACCCGACTACCTCGACAACAAGGCAAAGGTAAGCAGCCGAACCAGTGAGGCATGACACGAAATAAAAAGAACGAAAAAGAGTCATCTTTTTGCTTGTATATTATTTATTAACTTTTTTTATGACTATGTCAATATTTTTCAATTGTTTACGCTTAGAGGCTAACTTTTTTGGCCCTTGAACGGCCATCGATTAAACCCATGGAGGCCCTCTATAAAAAACCAGTCAATAAATTTGCGAAGGTCATATTTAAAAGATAAGTCTACTTTCAGACATGGTTTGATGCTACTCTGGTTTGAAGATTAATGAATGTAACCGAAGAAGTTACAATTCATAGACCCAATGTTTCGACACTCCTGTCTAGTGCCTTCATCAGGGTGATCTAAACGCTACAACAAGAGGTCCTTTTATATGATCACTAATTAGCGGTCTTTTTTCTGATGAGGTGTAAATAAGTTTACTTTTTTCGCTAAATAAGTACTTCACGAAACGAGCCCGAACTCAGTTAGACGGCTTGCTTATGTCAACCTGTAGAAACAAAGTGTCATCCACAATGTAACGTCTGGTAAAAAGTGCTTGATGAGATATGAAATTCACAATACCCCTCCCTCTGTTTTCGTCTGTGACAGGCCTTGCAAAGTTTGAGATATTTTGTTCGAAGAGCTCCGCAGTCTCGTTCCTCCGTTGGTCGAGGTCTGCCTGTTGATCGATCAATGTAAACTTCACTTTCTTAGTGAAAGGCCAGGGTAGTATTGCGTCATATTCACCTTTCATTACAATAATGAACACCGATAGTTGGTTAGTTCGCTGGTCATTTGGGGAGATTCGAACTTTTAGCTTGTAGCCGTAACGTCCGGTTCCATTTTTCGTGTAGAACGGATCGCTATTTATAGTCTGATTCCGTCCTGCCATTGCTTGTCTAAAAATCCCACCGAAACCATCAATCTTCCAGACGAATGTTGTTGTGTCCAGCTCTTCTTTTGTTCTCTCAAGTTGTAATCTTGTCGCCTGAAGCTGACTCCTTGTTTCTACTAACTCAACTATTGTCTTCTGAAACCTTACGCATGCTAAATTCAAATGAAGGTTCATAGCAGTGTTAAGATGAGATTCCATGGCTTGTCTAGAAACCTAAAATAAAACGTTTTTTTCGTGGTCATCATTTATACCAAAGCGTCTTAGTCAAGATTTTCAGCAGTTCCCTTTGAAGTGTCAAAATCGATGAATGAAAGAAATATGACGACCTCACAAAGTTCGATTATATTACCTACTGAATCAACTAAGGAACCAAGGCTCTTAGCGATCTTGCACTAGATGCGACTGTCACAGACACACCAGTTTATTTTGAAACGAGATTTAAAATGAAAATCAACTTCACATTAATGTAAGACAGATGAAAGCGTGGTGAGAAACCTCTTTCTACTTCTAGATTCGTATCCTTAAGTATGAAATGAATTGTGAAAGTGCAGCTCTTAAGAGAGAGGAATGCTTAGCAAATCATGTAGGGTGATGAACTTCCTCAAGGCACGACCCTACATGTTTTCACATGTTCCGTAAATCCTCCTCGGATCCTTATTTCACAGGAGAAGACTTGAGGGTGCGGGCGTGGTGGGGACTTCCTTGTTAGAGGGAGTGATATATGGAAATATATATGCTTGATTATTTTAGGGCATTTACACACCTTGAGTGTTACGACCGTCGACGAAATGGTATAAAAGGCGCAAGATCTTAAGATCTCTCTTTCTCCAAGTTCTCAAGCAAGAAAGACTCCGGAAGAGCTTTTTTTTTCAATCCTTTCTAACTGATCTCCACTATCGTTTACTTACCGTAGCTTCACAGCCCATGCCTGCATACGGACAGGAGACTATTGCTAGCGGACATTCGTCTCTGACGTGAGTAAGAACCTGAATCACATCAAATCGGTGTATTAGAACAAAACAAAAGAAGTAAAGATATTTAATTCCTTAGCAGGACTGAGTATTTCGTGTTTCTTAATGTTATACGAGTAAGTATCCATGCTTCAAAATGTCACTGCGTGGCCACTTCGGAGAAAAAAAAAATGTGGCTGCTTTATCATGAAAATATTCTGCCTACTGGAAAACAATCTTCCAATTTTTTTTTTATACGAATGATCATACAAGCATGAAAGCGAAAAAACGAGTAAAACCGATCTATCCATCTACGCCTTGATTGGCCGTTTGAAGAACGAACGAGCCTAGTTACGTATACAAACAGTTTATCATTTTTAAACAGTATGCCTTACCGTTCCCCTGGTGATCAAAAGAACACAGTAGTTATGACATGCTACTCGGAACATAGGGCATTCCCTAAGATGATCCTGAAAATTGAAGAAATCTCATGTAAGGAACTGGAAATCATGATTATGCTTACGCTTTAGAGTTATGTTTTTAATTAAAATACTCCAAATAACAGGTTTTTGCTTTTTTGTAATCTCGTACCCAGATCTTACCTTGCAACCACTTGGCCGTGGAAGGTCTGGGTACAATGTTAGCCCTTTTTTAAGCATACTTTCTAATTTTCAGGCGCACATGGTACATGAATCTCTAATTTTATCATGGTAAAAAAAAGTATCGATCTGCATCTACAATGCCTTAGTCCACTAGGTGCATATTAAAGAGCTACTGCCTTACCTTGTGTATTAAACGAGAAAGGATTAAATGATAGAAGTGTCCTTAGGCATTGATCTAAATGAGTATTAGCTTTTACCTCCCTATTCTTAAGTTCTCCAATCCATTCACAGCCTTCACTTGGACATCTGACTGCCATAGAGAGGATCTTCCTTTCTGTTGCTGTATCAGGAAATACGTCCTAAGACATAAACACGATAGCCCTGGTTTTACGTTAATGCTCAGCGAATGAGCCAGGTTCTTTAAAAGTTTCATGTAAAATCAAAGAAAAGGTGAGCCTATAATAAATTGAATTAGTGAATGATATTTCTCTTAATTCTAAAAGAGCGCACGAAGACGAGTGTCTGAATTATTTAAGGTATTTGAAAGCATATCAAACAATATATACAACAAATTCAGACTTAGTAAACAAGATTTCTTTGACATTTTCCAACCTTCATAAGAATTTTATGAGCACTCAGCTAAGCAAATCACTTATTCAGTTTCCTTTCTTCTGAATAAGTTATATAATTAGAGACTGTTCTTGAATTTGTTGTCTGAGAGAAAGTTCAACTATCAAGAATAATGCAATGGATTATTAAGGATCTTCCATGTATTTAGGTTTTGCATATACTGCAAATCTTTTCACATCCCGCCTCAACCAATACGCCAAATGTTATATTTTCAGGGAAATTCCTTCCTTTTGATCTTTCTTGATTAATTTGGTCAATAACAATAACAATGTCAGCACCACTAGCAATGATGCCATCAACAGCTGGAAAATCAACTTTGATAGCAACACAGATTTACTGAGCGAGAATATAATTTGAATCAACACAAGTTACGAGCTATATTAGAGTAGTTATTGTTTTCTTGCAGTTTAGTGGCCGAGAATTTAAGGCCAGTTAAAACCGTACATAGTTACGAAGTCTCGCCAATATTGCGACATTCATAAGGAAAACGTGGTGCGAAGAAAAGATTTGAACTTTAAACAGTACTATTTCAGAACAGACGATATTTGATGAGCTGTTGACTTAGCGATTTCGAAATCGAGAACTATATTAGAATAGTTATTGTTTTCTTGCAGTTTAGTGGCCGAGCAGTGAAGGCCAATTAGAACCGTACATAGTTACGAAGTGTCGCCAATATTGCGACATTCATGAACAAGACGTGGTGATGAGAAAAGATTTGAACTTTAAGGAGTGCTATTTCAGAACAGACGATATTTGATCAGCTGTCAACTTAGCGATTTCGAAATCGAGAACCATCACGCTTGCAGTGCGTGATTGCAGGAATGAATTCCGCCGTCTCTAAGAGACGCTTTTGCTTTCAGGACTTGTTACTTTGGAACACGATCACTGCGATGAACATTGGGAGACATTTATCGTGCTGCGTTGTCTAGGAAGTCAAGTGCAAGTTCAACGTATGAACTAATTTAGACTAGTCGAGCACAGTGTTAGAAATTAAAATTGCACATCCAGTGGAAAACCATTGTGGCCATAATCATTGCAAGTAATGTTTATGGGAAATGACTAATTTCCTCTTACGTGGTGGACCTCGAATTTTCTCTCGGTAAAATTCACTTCTGGAGAGTTTGTGGCAGAAATTTCATAGGTACAGGATATTCAGATTATGCGTACTGAAGAATAACTGTGAAAACTGTTTATCGTAAACTCGCACCTTCAATACGCTCGTCAATACATTCTTTGCAGCATCTGTGGTCACACCTCGTTTGAAACGGCTCCCTAAGCGGTAAATGACATATTGGGTATTGGCAATCTTGATCAACTGCTTTCAAAAAGTCATCTTCATAGCCAAATGTAGGGTGGATTTCCCTATGTTAAGCTCCTGACGATGTGTTGAGTTGAAATGTATGTAAATTTGACCTTTTAATCCAAATTTGAACGTCACGGAGTCAGTTATGTTTTCGTGACCAAGATTCAGTTTTTGCTCTATGGCTACTGTTTAGATCCCTTTAAACATAGAATCCTGTTTAATCAACTCTTCAGTCTGTTTTTTAACTAAAATCCCAACTTTTGGTGTCGCAGCTCAGTTGATAGAAGCGCCCAACTAGCTACTGGGAGGCCTGGGTTCGAACTCGTCAAAGACTGAATTTTTGCGGGCTCCTTTTCTACGATTATATATATTGCAGGTCAAATTCTTCTATTGAATTTCACTCGCAGTTCAAAATATGATTCATTTCATTAAAATATTGAAATTCTACAGCAAAGCTGTTGAGCTCTCTCTCACCAATTTTCTGGTGTGGGTGGATATCATCTGCCACCGAATGGGTGCGCACTTGAATGTTGGTGACCTTCTTGGATTACATTTGTTATTGAAAGGTGTCACTCCTATCAGTCAGTTTTACTGTGCCATGGGATATATTATCAATGAAAGGCTTTGTCTCGGTGTACTTTTAAAATATGCCACTTGCGACTTACTTGGTTTTTGTTTTAGCAAAAAGACAAACCGCAACTGGCTTTGAAACCCTATCTGCATTGCTAAAGTTCCGGTCAGATTGCCTACGCTTACGTTAATTCCGGTTTTTGGTGTCACACAATATCAACGCTTTAAACTGTAACTCCAATCAAAAGCCAAGTCTGCTGATCCCGCAGTATCTTATACCGACGATGTATATTTCAATATTCAGCCTTCCTGTGAATCTGTCCTCATGTGTGGTCAGTAACGCTTATTTATCTGCCTCCTCTGTCTCAAGTACGGAACGAGATAACTACGGTTACGATGTTTTAATAAGTTAATGAGTTGGCATATTTTGAGTTTGAGTGACAAGACAAGGCGTTCACTTTCAATCCGTCTTTCAAAATGGCGGAAGCTCTAGGAAATGAGTACCCTTCGGGTTATGACGAGGACTTTGTGGATACAGTCGATGACGATTGTTATTGTTTAATTTGCCAGTTGCCGCTTAGGGAACCACTCCAAACGAAATGCGGTCACAGATTTTGTAAGGGATGCCTCGAGGAATGTTTCAGAAGGTGCGTCTTTCTTGTTTGAATTTTGTTCGCCGGATTATGAAGGTATGTTTGTTCTAATAGCCGATGTAAAGACCAACTTGGCACGGCTTTTTTTACATTTAGAGCATTAGCATGTAGAGTTTCCCCCTGATTGTTTTTGGCTGCATTTTGAGGTAGCCACACTCTTGCTATCAGCAGTGTGATCGACTGTTTGAGTTATCGGTCCTGTCAACACTTTAGTATTTTCGAGAAATGCGAAAATCATAGAGCATGAAAATTGTTCTAAGATGTTCTTACATGAACCTTGTAAATTACTATTTTAGAACTTTCCCTCTGCCTATGTGTACACAATTGCCTCTTAAGAGGATGTCTGAATCCATCGAAAAAATTTGAAATATTGTGGCAAGGCGCCCAAAATTCGTTTTCTCTCCTACTTTCATATTTTGTAGCCCAATATGTCCTAATAATTGTGGTGCGGTTTTTTTGTGAAAATATATTTTAGTTTTTGAGAAATGATTTTTTCGTTCGACCGCTCAAATATGCAAATTTTCACTCTGAATATTACTCGAGTTGTGTGACCTCATGTAACGAATTTACTTGACCTCCCGTATTTCTGTCGGCATAATCCTTTGTTTTACTATCTAAACTTAATCCCCTGTCATTATTGAAGCTGGCAAAGAAATATTTATTTTTTGGTGAATATTTTTGTCCGACATACTTTTTCTTTGTCGAAAAGTAGCATCAAAACAAAGACAGTTTTAACAATGACCGATATGACAGAATCTACTGAGCTTCTAACTTTTAAAAGAAAAAAGGTCGGTTACAAAGTTACTGTAAAAATTTCCTTGTGTATTTGTGTTGTTCTATCGTGAGACGAACTCAAAGTCCGGCAAAATTTACTTGCGAGCGACTATGAAATATACATGGTGTGCTTCAGTTGTCGCCACCGTTTACTGGCATAACTTTACTATGCATAACTTTACTATGGCATAACTTTACTATGGCATAACTTTACTATGCATAACTTTACTCGGCATAACTTTACTACAGTTTGTAAAGAAATCTAACATGACACTCTTACCTTGTTTATTTATCATTTTATTAGCTGTTTCGATGATCAAGTTATGCTCTACCACATTTTAGCCAGATTTAATTTGCAGTTTGTAAATCTTCTCCAAATTATTATATTAGTTGCATGACAAGCGTGACACATAGAAATTCAAAGATGAATCAGCCTCTGAATTACCAAGAGATGGGTTTTTTTTCCCTCTTTTCATATCTATAAAAACCTTCCAAGAATTACTGTATTCAGAAAACTAAAATGTTCAGATCCATCAATGATTCCTTTCCCGGCGGAAGTCAAATAATGTTTACAAAAGTCAATTCGATTGACAATCTACATACTGATTTAGCTAATTGATCTGTTGTATAAGAGTCTCATCTTACATGCTAACAAGGAGATTTGTTGTACATTTAAATCGTTCGCTGGTGGGACTTTTGGGTATAGTTATCGAGAAGACCGACGTTGCATATCATAACGTTGCATGTCGTTCCCCTGTGTAGTTGTATAAAAGACATTTCAAGTTACTTGCGGAGATCCAGAAACTGAAGTTGATCTTATTTTGTCGCGAGCCGGCATCTTCAAGACGCCAAAAGATATCGATGATTTTACAATTTTCCCTACTCATAGATCAAATCTCGGTACCGGTGTTGGGTGGATTCGTGGTTCCATTAGTAGATGTAGAGTGCCTAATGGAGTGTGCGGCCATGGTGAAGGTAGGGTTAAGTCGATTCCAAAAGCCTACCGGGGAATTGGCAAGCGTGTACCACAGATAGAGGCTACTTACCACCTTGTGCAAAATTACGCGTCCCGTCAGACTTAGGCCTCGATTGGGAATTGGTCAATAGGCTACCAAAAATCCAGACAGAGGCGGAGTTTGCTATACTAATGTCTGAGCGCTTTGTAGGCTTCCCGCCGTCTGGCGGGACGCGTAATTAAGCACACAGTGGTAGATGGCCCTTCCGCACTAGCTATAAGACGCTGACAAAACTTTTTTCTCTTCACCGAAAATCACATCAAAATTTGTCCTTGCTAAATATCAAGTGTGCTGCACGTATCAGCACCCCTGGGGAATCCCTATACATAGGAGGGCGAAGATGCGCGCTGGGAATTTCGAAAACGACCCCTATAAAATTATAAAAGTTACTGAGTCTTGTCCGTGTGGGAGTGGCAATAACTGATATCTACCCCTAAAAAGTACTAATTTAAACAGAAAAAAATTGAAAATCCAAAAAATAAGAACTCCTTTATCGATGTGCTCCAGAGGCTTAAGTCAGATCATTAAAATCGTCCTAGTAATGCTTATTTCAGGTATTTTATTGAGCGAAAAACACCCTAAAAGGTACCAGTTAGGTCTCTGGTAGTCCACTAAAGTTTGAGATACCGTAAAAGGTACCAGATCACCGATTTTGACCCCTGAAAGGTACGACAAGCATCCTCACCCATTTCCGATCGCCTCCTCCACCAATCCTGTCAGCACCTTAAAACAAAAGATGTGATTTGCCAACTACGAGCTGTCAGTCTTACCTCGTAAAATTTTCGTGAACTGGTTATTTACTTATAAAAAACTTTTAGGCACTGATCTGTCAGATTTTTATGCTGACAAAATCTGTCCTGCTTCGAGGCAGCACGGCTGTACTTTTTTTTTGTTTTGTTCGTCTTGACATAATTTGGTAGGGATTAAAATAACTGTACGTCTGCATTTGTTAAACAGACTATTCAAGTGCATCCAGAACTCGATGTGTGCACTTCTAGTGCATAAGTATTCTTTTGTAACATACCAAAAGATCTTGCGATGTCTACTGTTCAAGCCTTTTTTTCTTTTCAAAGAGGCATCAGAATTATTTTCATGTCAAATTTGCAGTAAACTGCTTGCGTGTGATCCTTTGTTTTCAAGGTGTCCGACCAGGTATGACTGAAAATGGCACTTCGCTTTGATAGGAATCCTTTTGTTGTTGCTGCTTACTTCCTGAAATTATTATCTGAAATTCGCTCGGTAATATTAAAAAAAAAAACTGCGCGAGTAATACATACCTATCCAAATTCTTTTATCACATAAAAAGTTATAGGACCTGATAGCATCTTAGGGACGGACCATTAGACTGTTGATGCGGGGGGTGGAGGGTGCTGGGGTGTTGGGCAATAACCCCCGAAAAAATCGAGCACAGGCTTAATAGAAGAAAACACATCGTGCAATTGGCCAAAGGCCCCCCTCCCCCCCGCATCAAAAATCTAATGGTCCGTCCCTGAGGTACTTTACATTATTCCAAAATGGGTTTCGTTCCGGAACGAAATGAATTTCATACCGCGTTTACATGCAAGATAATTTAGCTTGTAAAAACAAGTATTTAGGTCCTTTTTATATGCTTCCCTCGCCCCTAAAGAGGATTCATACAGATATGAGTGTCGTACCGCGTTTACTTTATACAGGTACAAAAGGTCGTCCAGAATAAGTGTTTGATTACATTTGATGAAATTTTCTGAAAGTATCACAGTCAAAAGAATGATGACAAAACTTCCCAATCATATCAATCATATAACGATCTCACGTAGGGCTGCTTGAGAGGCAACCCTACAATTGTATTGATATGTTCCTTACTGAGCAAAAATTTTTCAGTAATGTGGTCTGTTGAGGGATTCCTTATATGAGTGTATTTCTACCTACCTCAAAGTTTAAAAGTTTTGCACGTAACGTGTCCTTAAAACTTGACTGAACATTTTCAGGATCTTGCGACGTTTACACCAGCATCATAAAGTGTTGATTTAGAAGTTTTATTTAAATAGGAATAATCATGAAATATGCTGACTCAATACAAACAGATGCTTTTCAAGTGGCGATCACATTAAGAACAAGAATTTTCAGAACTGAGAAAAAAGTTTTCGCAAACCTCATTTGTCGAGCGATTCCGTCTATGATGGTATAACCACTAATACCCAACAGTTGGAAACATTTATAACTAATGCAAAGTACGTTTAAAGTTTGTACTATTACACAATTGATCATTGGCTCTCATGCCTACTCCAACCCCTACCACAAACTCTCGTGACCATTACACTTGCAATGTTGTGTATTGTTCCACCAAAACAATTATCCACGTTAAAGGAAGTAAAAATTGTTACGAAGTCCCTTCGACTTGGCCACGGGACCACTCGACGTCAACTAAGTCGACGAATAAGTTATTTAACCCTTTAATTCCCAAGATCTGATTTTTAATTCTCCCCTCTAGCTGCTACACATTTCCTTTTAAATCAGCGAGAAGAATTTGTCGTAAGAGCAATTTAACAACTTCTACCTGATATGAATGAGTATTCTCATTACCTGTTTGCTGAATAATGTAGGGTTATCATAGGGAGGAGGTACATGTTAATCAATTCTGGGAGACAAAGGGTTAATTTATCTAACACCTTGTTAACAGACTGGAGATCAATGGTCAGCCCTCAACTTGCCCAGTGGATAGAGACGTTCTAGACAGAGACAAGGTATATGTGCCTACTAACGTTTCCTTTGACCGACAGATGTGTCCACATCAAAGCTATGCTTGCATCAAAAGTTATTTTAATAGAAAGATTATTTCTTCGGTCCTCACTAAATAGCACTGAATCACTTTAAATTATTTTAGGTAGTAAAAATTATAAAATTCAAAGGAAAGAGTTGAATCTACTTCAAATACTTTACCCTTACATCGGCGGGTAAAAGTATGTAATAGCACTTACCAGTGAAGCACAAAGTTGTCTCTTGCCCTTCTCTTGAGACAAATACCATCATGAAATTAAACAGAAGGATGCTGATATCTCTAAGCCATTACTGCACTATCTGCGTAACAGCTGCAATCGGTTTTCCATTTCATACAGAAGAAAACATGACGAGTACGTAAATTACTTTGATTGCCCTCGAGGTTGACAAAAATCCTATTTTGGAACATCAGCTATTAATTTTTATGTTGAGTGTTTGGTTTCTCTTATAGCCGGATGTCTTCTCTGATAAAGCGACTGAACGAAAAATCCTTTCTTTTGCTATTAAATGTCCTTGTGATGGCTGCGAATGGACTGGGGAACTGAGGAACAAAGAGGTAACTTCGGAATCATAACGAGCTTAGCGTTATTTGATAGCTATCGTATATTTCGTTAGTTCTATCTGAGATATATTTTATGTTTTTCTTACAGACTCACCTGAAAGCTTGTTTTTTCAAAGTCATCACCTGTCCTAACGAACACTGTCATGAGACAATGCAACAGAGAGAGCTCAAACGACACATGACCATCGCGTGTTTGTGGAGGATCACTGAATGTGAACATTGCAACGAGCCACACCCAGTATGTTGCATGCAGGTAGTTTATCACGATCAGATGTATAGTGGAAGTCTTTATTCTTAAGAAGTTTCATAAATTTCGCTCCAATAGTGATTTAAAGGGCTCGGGCCTTGCAAAAAGGCCCGCTTTGTTGAGTAATCATAACGCACGCAATAACTGAGAGTTATTACATGAAAGATGTTAAACTTATCTCTTTCAGGATCATATTGGAAAGTGCTTGAGGTACCCGGTAACTTGTCCTAACGGCTGTGGTCTGTCAATTCAAAGGGAACTGGTAAGTGAAGGAGATTTTTTAGTCAGTTTTAGATGACATAAACTAACGGTTTGGTTAACTTCATGACACGATGAATTTATTTCAGATACCAAACCATACCAAAGATGATTGTCCTCACACCATGATATGCTGCCCTTACACGGAGATGGGATGCGAAACAAAGGTCGGTATGTAAGGAATTGTAGCATGCAATTAACAACTGTCAACATGCAAATGTCACGAGTTGCAAAATCGACTCAAAGAATTTAGGAAAAAAATGAATAAATGAACTGAAAGGAAAAAGAAATTGAAATTAATAGGTATGGTAGCGTCGAGAGGGGGTTCACTCCAGAGAGAGCGGATATTGCAATTGTTGCACTAAAATGATGCTATTTTATACACCTGGTTTAACGCTGGGGTCTTCAGCGGAAAAGAAACTTTCTTCACTTGGGAAGCTTAATTTTCTTTCAGGTTCAAAGAAAACAAGTGGAGACTCATCTTCAAACCGCCATGACAGTTCATCTTGATTTAGCTTGTCTGAGGTTGAAGGAAGCACAAGACGTAACAAGACAACTGATGGAAAAATTCAGTACACTTCAGAGCCTCTTTTTGGAAAAAGTACTGAAAGACGAAAATAAAATTATAGAAAGGGAAAACGGAACTTTTCTCTGGAAGATTCATGAGTTTAATGAAGTGTTTAAACAATCCAAGGCAGTAAATAAAGAAACAGTAGAAAGTGTCATTCCTCACACAGCAACCTATGGCTACAATGTAAAAGTAAGAATTTTTCCCAGTGGCAATCGATCTGGCAAGAATACTTACCTATCGGTATACATTGTTGTAATGAAAGGTGAATATGACGCCGCACTAGCCTGGCCCTTTAGCAAGAAAGTACGACTAACACTGATCGATCAACAGAATGATGAGGACAAACGGGAAAACTTTAGTAGACTGATTAATCCAGAACTGAACCCCCCAGAGTACTTTTGTAGACCCAAAACAAAGGAGAACGGAGAGTGCGGTTTTCCGCGGTTCATATCCCACGAGAAACTAAAGTCAAGGAAGTACATAGTAGATGACACTCTATTTCTTCAAGTTGAGATTCAAGAAAAAAAATGACTTCTTTATAACGATTTTTAATCCATTTTTTTTTTAGCCTAATAGGAAAACAATTAGTTAGCTGTGATTAGCTTTGGATCGGAACCGTTGCTATTCAAAAGTAAAGTTAAGAAAGAATAGTGCCAAGTATGTCACAAAGAGCCATACTTTGGATGGTGTCAAAGTTTAGGTAAACGGCTGATGTGCAGTGGTTTTTTACGCAACAGCACTTTGAGAGAAAAAATTTTTTCAGGGCAAAAAAGCCCTTTTTAAAGGAAAATTAGTTGATTATCATAAATGGGGAAAACTGCCCAAGCAAATAATGGAAACTTGTTTTTGATCGACCATTAGCTCTTAAAAACTCGATTTTTTGTTTGTAATGAGATGTTAATGAAGTTTCTCTAAGACTCCTATGGTTTTTACGGGTAAAACTGTTCAGCTTTTGTCATTTTAATAAGAAAACGAGACTGCTTTTAGTCAAATAGTTTTAGAAATGCAATGTTTTTTTCTCTTCTATCTAGACTGCATAGACGAGAGTTTAGTTGTCATAAAGACCTTGTGAAGTGTTATTTTGTGGTTAGTGAAGCCGAAAATTAAATGAAGTCTAATAATTCTTGGAGTGCACCATATTCTTGCTTGCTAAACTGAGTATAGGTTGTGTAACGTTTCTTCGGAAATAAAATAATATTGTATCTTTTGCAAGGCCCGCCAGAATCCAAAGTTCTCTCTGTTGCTAATTATGATTAAAACCAAATTAGGATCGACTCATTTTGTTTTCAATGCGCATCAGTTCTTCGTTTGCCCTTTGTGTGATTAGAAATCGTTTCCCAAACCCGTCAGACTGACAGTAGGGATATTATAGATATTATACTTACTGAGTGTTCTTGGCCTTTATCGCGAGTAACAGATTCCCGTTTTTTAACAGGCCCTGCGCCTAGGAAACGACCGATGATTTCCGGCTAAAAATTAAAATCGGCCGATTTTTATCTTTCAAGTAGAGGTTACCTTATACTTTTTAAAAGTGAATTTACAACAGCGTTGGATTTTGTAGAAATAATTATTTTAAATTCGTCTCCAACACTCCATCTAATTTGATATGAAATATTTGAAAATTTCTTTTCATTCGCTTCTGCAGTTTTTCGATGTTTATCGAATGATATTGCATTAAAAGGCCTTTTTCTTCATAACTGCGTAGTTTTCTCATTATTTTGTGTTGCGATAGGGATTTTTGAACAGGTTTTTTGAAAGGGCATATTTTGGGACAGATTTTGCTACAATCAGACGTAACAAGTTCGCGGCTCGATATTTTTGGTTTAAGGCGAAACTGAACCAAAAGAAATTCATTTTTAAATAGCATTAGGTAACCTCTACTTGGAAGATAAAAATCGGCTGATTTTAATTTTTAGCCAGAAATCATCGTCGTTTTTAGGCGCAGGGCCTCTTAAGCTTCTATCTACGGTCCGCGCGCTCAATGATCCATAACTTTCAGTACGGAACTCAAATTCAGTCAGTATGAGGTTAGTATTTCTTTCAAGGACCGGTATTCCCTGTTCCCAACTTTTAAATTATCTTGGAATAAAAAAGGGAGTGTGACATTTGATGACTATCGCTGTAATAAAAGCAATTTAAGAAGTACAGATCGAAATATTAACAGAAACTGAGGTATCGAACATCTGGAAGCATGGATACCCACGATTGAAATTGCATCGTCAGGAGAGCCTTACGACTGCGGATCGCCACGAGAATACATCTTCGAAATTCCCATGCAATAACATTAATCTGCAATGCGTTGCAGACATTTGAACTCAAAGTGCTGAATCGATTTCGGAACATTAAAATAAAGTAAATTCTATCAGAGAGATAGTAAATTTTCTTACATTTAGGTCTTATTTTTCCGCACCCATTAATTTAAGCTTACTGTTTTCGTTTTTCCACATATCATTTCTAAACCATCATTTTCGCACTTTATCTAAATTACTCCGCCCTTAATATGTCATCTTCAATAAGATAAGTTGTGATTTTCATGTCCTTTTTATAAATATCTTAAACTGAAAGAAAGTGAAAAGACAGGGGATGTACTGACGATGACTATCATTTGTTGAAATCACTCCTAAACATTGAATAATCGTTGCGACCTTCAGTCTGTATTTCAAGGCAGAATTGAAAGTCTGACCATTCCTCTGGGAATGTAATGATCACAGCTGTTTGGAAAGTAACTGAAAATTTGCTGTACCTCGAAGATGGTTCTGCCGAAATGAATCCAAGAAAGATAGCGAGGAATTTATAAATTTGATTGCTCGTCAGTGTCCGTGCTTTCTTTGCCTTTTTATTTTCCTTTTGGGACTCAGGCGCCTAAGGTATAAAGCTTATTAGTTATATGAAGGCTCGTGCGTTAAGTATAATTATGGAAATGTTGCCGTAGAGGTCCTAATTTTCTCTTGGGTATATTGCCTTTTGATTAACTAAAAATGTTATAAAATTTCCTGGCTATGGGTACGACGCATATGAAAATGGTGTAAATTTAAAGTTAGTGGAGTCTATGACTGTCATAGTACCTACCTTCATATGGAACTCTGGCCATTGCTCACCATAGTGCTTACATCAACGGATTCTCCAACGACATATACTCTTTTCGTTTAACTGTACACGACTTCTTTGGGCTTTCGCTGTATATTTGTTGTTGGTACACGCTACCAGCTGAAAAAGACAAGATCCTAGATGGACTTAGTTAACAAATATAAACACATTAAAGAATTCAGTGCACATTGTAGTTTCGAGTAATCTACTCTGTCCTCTAACGATATAACTATGCTGACCCCACCTTCTCCGCGTTTAAACCTCTACAGTTATTTCAAAGAGAAGGAGACGGGAAAAGATGAAAGTTTTCAGTCATTACCTCCTTATTTCTTATTTCCCTTGTGCATTTACAGCCAACATTTGGACATCTGATTGCCTGAGAGAGAATCTTCTTTTCGGTTGCTTTATCAGGGAAAATATGCTATCGACTGGGTACGAAATGACTGGATACTTGGAAGTCTCTATGGGTCGGCCCCCCCCCGAAACGAGTGTTATGACGTCACAAAATGGAAGTAGCCGCCCATTAACTTGTCTATTCGACAGGCAGAACCTAGATAAAGACCGGAGAGAATATTTTTTTCTGTTGCTTTATCAACTGGGTACGAAATGACTAGATACCTGAAAGTCTCTATGGATCGGGGCCCTGAAACGAGTGTCATGACGTCACAAAATGGAAGTAGCCGCACATCATGGATCACTTACGTTCGACTGCATCGGTGATTAAACTCGCTTGATCAAAGTGCATACGTCGTAATCTCTCTAAGTGAAGCACCATAATGAAGCTTTTATTGTCTGAAAGGCCCGTCATGGGTGCTCATTATTAAGTATGTCCGACCACTCGGCCATTCTGCACTACTAGAAATAAATGTGGTATATCTACATGTAGAACAGGTTAAATAGATAAAAAGATGAATACCTTGGTAAATAAATGACTAAATAAACGAAGCAAAAGAAAGAGAAAAGAGGCAACCGCTTTAAGCTAAAGAGGTCATTTACCCGGTCTTGGTCCAGCTTCTGCCTGTCAGTAGGGCAAGTTAAAGATAGTCCTTGACTTTCCTGCCTGAGAGAAATTTCAATTATGATGAATATTCAAACAGTTGAAGATCTTCTATATAAATCATTTCGGAACTCGTGCTACTTAGTCGAGGAAGCAAGGCGCACATTTTCCGAGCTAGCGGAAAATTGGAATGTCAAAAATTGAAATAGTGTAAGTGTTACTTAAACTCTCTAAGAAATTACTAGAACAATTTCTTGAATACAGGATAATCAGGTGAGGTGAAACAACGAAAACCAATACTGAATGATACTTATCATATCAACACTCATACCTTTTACCACGCTCCACACTATCTTTGGTCGCATCTCTTTGAATAGGCTTTTTAAGCGGTAAATAACACATTAGGCATTAGCCTAGAGGAAGTCAACGTCCACCTAAAGTAAACTCGGTCATCCTTAACAAACAACCCGAACTGCGACAGTTGCGTGGTTAAGAATATGCAAAAATTTCACTTGTCCTTCAAATTATTTGTGTTACGGAGCCATAAATATTTTGGAGAAAGTAGACGCGTCGCTATTTACATTACCTTTTGCATGAGGCAAGTATTGGTCTAATCTCCAGGCAAAGCGTTCATTCTCTGATTTTCCTCGGAAGAAGAGATAGTAAAAATTGACGCTTGAGCCGGTGATGGGATTAATCGGTATTTCGTGAGAAACTTCAGAGCCGGTTGTCGCGAAGTACACAGCAAGTATAGCTGCTGCTGTCAGTAACTTTTGCTGGGGCTTGGCCCCATCACTATTCTTCTGTTTCCTTTCCTATCGTGTACTAAGGTAATGTTTTTTTAAAATTTGCTATTAAGTACCCGCTCGGTGTCACATAACTGTCAACTTGTTGCTGATTAGAAACGTTCTTAAGAGATGATAAGGACACTTAAAACCGTAAATAAGCGCAAATTTTCACTTTTGCTGGACAATATCAACTGCTCTGGAACTTGAAAACTAGCAATAATTTCGCTCTAAAAGCGGCTTTCGGTTCTTTTGCTCCAGTTTCTGCTTTCCGAACCATAAACACCTGTTCAGACCCCGTCACAGCGACTGAAAACAACTCTGGCCGTTGCATTACGTTTACTCAAAACTTACCTGCGCAGAGAACTACTTACAATCCCACATATTCTCTCGAAAATTTTACAACAGTTTGGTCTTTTTAGTTTCTATTTTTTTTTAAGCTTCGGGCGTAAATGGGCTCTTTTCAAAATTGTTAATTACCTCGACTGAATGAAATTCACAAAGATTAAATACCTCTTACTAACCGCGTTACGAGGTTCCGTAACTCACAGTGCCGTTCAAGAACATGCGGTTATTACGACACCCTTTATATCTCGGGTTCAAATTAACCCCTCAACTCCCGTGAGTGACCATGACAGATTTTCTCCTTACTATTTCTGTAATGTTGTGTATTAGGCTTCGTTATATACTACTATAGAGTAAAGCGTGCACAGACCAAGTGCTCTACACAACTGCTTTATTAGAGTGCCATGAAGTTAATTACACACAACGATATATGAGCATAATCACGTGACTGCGGTCAAGGGTGTGCTAACCAATAGCATAAAGATTATGTAATAGCTAAAGTATTTATCTAAATAGGAACAAACACAACATATACAATATCATGTAGACAAGTGACGAGAATTAAGAAAAAATCAATTACGGGATTACTAACAGATTCGATACCAAATTCTCCAAACTAATACAATGAGAATTGTTCGGCAGACAGTAAGGAGAATTATTAATGAGATCTTTGGGGTTAAAGGGTTAAGGAGGAAGATTTAAATTCAAAACAAGGGTTTAAGCTCACCCGGTTGTACAGTGAAGTACGGCCTGATCGATTGAACAATTATAGCGCACGAAATAACCGAGAGATATAAATAGATGAATACTATTATCCAACTGCACAAAGTAGGGTACAAATATCCTGCGATGTTGTGCGGTTATTAGGACAGTTGGTTATTTTGTACTGTATAAAACCTGTTTAACCAGTCGACTGAGCGCGAAATGAACAGAAAAACTCAGCAAAAAAAAAAGCAGTCGGATAATAAATAATTCATTGGATGCTTTGGTGTGTAGTATCGCTGGGTATTTTCATTCGTTGTTTGTGTTTTGACTCGCCCAACAGGCTTGTCAAAATACGGCACAACTTAAAAAAATACTCAGTGATAGCACACATCAAAACGTCTAATAAGATACTTTTAGTGAAAACGTTGATTTTGATAACTGTAGACATGCTTTCAAAAGAACGCATAAAACATAATTTATCACATAAACTGCGGTGTTATACAGGGATTTCCGGCCCTGAGAAAAGCCGTAACAACACACGTGAAAAAATATCGTATTTTTTCACGTGTGTTGATATAGGCAATTAGCTGCTGACACGTCACTCGCCTTTGGCGCCACTCGATCAGGTTAATGAATGAACGGCAAAGCCTTCACGATTCTCAATACAAGTTGTTTATCTTGAGAATCCTCGACTTATGGCGGCTAAAAAATCCGTATCGCTGACAGACAGCGAGGTTCAAACTTTCCAAGAAGGGGAAGAAAACCAATATACTAAAAGAAAAACCGAAAGTTACGAATTCAGTGGCTTTGGTGTTAGCATTTCTCTTGGCTGAGAATGAAAATCGACAACTGGAAAATTTGTCGCTGGCTGATTTTGGCCATTTACCTGAAAGACTTCTTGTGTCGGTAAGGACAAAGTCAATAAATGAGAATTTTGTAAATTGAAAATTACGACCACTGTTGTTTTGTAATCATGATTCAATGCATTTTTCCATCTTAAGAGTTAGCGCCTACGCATTCTAGGGTTGTTATTCGGGGATCATCGATTCATTTATTTTCATTCATTTATAAAGTCGGCTTTTCTTCTCAGTAAAGGGCTACTGTGTTTATATGGTAAACAAAATAATACATGGTTGCTTGTAGATATGGAATTTCTCTTCTCGTGTGGAACTCGACATCTCACTCGTTCACTGCGCTCACTCTTGAGCTATCAAGTTATACACTCGAAGAGAAATTCCAAATCTCCGCGCGCCCATGTATTATTCTCGATATATTTTACGAGCCAATACTAAAACTGCGGTCTGTCAACGATTTGCAATCTCCTGGCTTTATGAGAGGCAATAATCGGGTCTCAGGCTTGGCTTGAAATAACTTAGTGAATTCGCACTGTTTTACTCTGGTTCTGCCAAAGAAAGAAATTTAACTCCCTGCCTGTTTTTACTACTCCTGTCCGCTCTTTCCGCGGCTTGAAAAGGTCTGTGTGGTCCTGATGGGGGAAAATTCATGTGACTTTGCAGCCTCAGAATTACCTCATGGACGAAACTCTTTTCACGGCCGAGCAATTTGTGGAACTGATCACTTACTAACAGGGAGGATTTGGAAATATAGTCAAGGAGTGATAAATTTCAAATTTTATGCATACGGGGCCATCGTCATAAGAATGGTGTGTTACATATATTTGTTTAAAATGGTACAACCAGCAATAAAATCTATTTACGAAAAGAAAAAGGTCATCACAACTAAGGTTCCATTCATAATGATTCACAATATCTAAAAAAAAAGAAAAAAAATACGAAAAGCTGCCCACAAGATATTCCTAGAGGCCCCCGTTTTGCCTGTGAATCTTTGGGCGGAGAGCGAAGGACAGTTGCTGGCAGATTTAGATAACTTCAAAGTACATACATTAAGTGCATAATCATTTTAGGTATCTGGGAAGGAGCTAGGCTGATTTTCTGGTGAGAGATCTACCTGGGTAGAAACCGGCGATTTTGAAGCTTATCAACGTATTAGCTAGGAGTTAGCTCATTGGCTAGCTTTATAAATTATCCAGCAAACCTTAAAAAATCGATAATGGATCAATGAAGCCTATTGGAGTAGGATCGCTAATCTGAGATTCGATTTCTTTTATTCTTAAGGCTGTTTTAATCGTATTTTGCTGATTTTGGTCGCAAAAGGAACCTAACGAGGCCGCCGAAGGCAGCCCCTGTTCTCTCTTTATCATAAATTTTATCAAGTATACCAATTAGCCACCATGCACTCTGTGAAACAAAGGCTCTTCCGCAGCAAAACAAGGGCTCTTCCGCAGCAAAACAAGGGCTCTTCCGCAGCAAAACAAGGGCTCTTCCGCAGCAAAACAAGAGTTGAGAGCATGATTCGAAACTATCATAGCTTCATGTTATCCACAGTTGGTCCATATTTATTTGAGTTTATTGGAGATAGAAAACAATTAGCTTTATGACGCTACCAACAAGGTAACAGCATTAATAAACTAAATATTAAGTCAAATGTTCGTGGAAAATTAGTAACGATTTGTCAGAGTCCACTCTTTGCGCGATTTAATCGAGAATGTAACCCTGTAATTTTCTTAACCTTCAAGATTGGATTTTGAATTAGATGGTGGACTAATCTCAACCTGATGAAACAGCGTGTCATCCACAATGTGGCGCCGCGAATGAAGTTTCAAACGAGGAATGAAATGAGGAAAACCCCTACCCGTGTTTTCTTCTGTCTTGGGCCTTGCAAAGTTCGGAACATTTTTCGCAACGATTTCACAGGTCACGTTTTCCCGTTGGTCTGGATCATCCTGTTGATCAATCAATGTGATCTTGACTTTCTTATTGAAATGCCAGGGTAGTATTGCGTTATATTCACCTTTCATTACAACGATGAACACCGACAGGTGAGTGTTCTTTGCATCTCCAGTCCTATTAGGGTAAATGTATACTCTTAACTTGTAGCCAAAACTTTCTGTTTCGGTTTTGATGTAGAATGGATCACTGTCTATTCTCTGTTTTTCTCCGTTTTTGGCTTCTTTCAAAATCTCGCTGAAACTGTCAATCCGCCAAGAAAACACGTTTTTATGTTTTACGCTCGACATCTTTTGCAGTTCCATGGCATTTTTTTTCAACTCAACTCTTGTCTCATTTCACAAAGCTTCTGTGTTATTTGATTTATCTTCTGTCTTCTTCAACTTATCTTTTGTGTTATTCAGGTCCTCTTCTGTTTTATTTAACTGATCTTTTGTGTTATTCAGCTCATCTTCTGTTTTATTTAACTTGTCTTCAGTGTTGTTTAATTTAATACAAACTAAATCGAGATGGATTCTTGTTGCTGATTCAAGATGATACTCCATTTCTTGACGTTGGACTTACATGAAAGTTTATACTTCATTAAGCTTTATCAGAAATTATACCGACCATTATCTACGCCCTTAACTTAAACAGCTAATTTATTTCAAAGTTTTTTTCGATAACGGTATGATGTGGTCTTCAACACACTCGTCAGAATCTTTTCTGTTGGTTATATTTCCTCGAACTTTCGACTAGAGAGGTCATTTATTACAAGACTGCCTCCATAAACGTGCAAGATTAAGTTAATACTATAAAGGGATTGGCTATAAGCAGCAGATATTGGTCTATCTACCTTACCGGCCCGAAACTGTCTGCTTCATTTCGTAGCTGCTGGGAACATTTTGTATATCAAAACACTAGCTTCTAGAATTCGTCTGAGGTCATTAGGTACATGATACGTTTCTTTGGGTACTGGTTCAAGCGTGTACATGAGATAGTTCTATAAATTCATGTAATTTAGTGGCCGAGTAATTAAGTTGTGAATGACGAATGAGGCGAACTGAAACTTTGAATAGCACGACAGGTCTAGTAGTATCGCAGCACTTATAAACACAAAGTAGTGAATTTGGAGAAAAGATTTGAACTTTGAACAACAATCACGCTTGCATTAGATAATTGCACTACCGATTTCAGCTTTCGATTCTAAGATAATTTGCTCTTTGAACTAGATAGTATAGAACCCTTTCACTGCGTTTCATAATCAAAAAAATGTATCGTGCTACGTTTTGGAGGAAGTAAGGCGTACATTTTGATTGAAACAATTTTAGAGATCTACCCGAGACACCGAGATTGATGATGAAAGGTACGCAAAATTTGACCCTTGCTTCAAAATGTTTTTGTGACGCAGTCACGCATGACATCTTAACAGCAGAAAATAACATTGATTTTGCATTACGTTCCTGGGATCAACAGTGTTTCCGCACCATTCACAGAGAACAAAAGCGTCGTATTTGAGTCATGGTACCAGTACAATTGCAGTTCGATTGGATCTCGTTTTATTGAGAAACTCTTTTTAAAAAATTGGTTTCTGTTTCTTTATAGTTATATTTGACTTTAGAGAGCTTAAGCTCGTCAAACCTGTATGAACATTTCAGAACCAACTACACGTAATTCAGTTGTGTACTTCTCCCATCTAAACAAGGCAGCGATGACGTGATTTTTTGCTCGAAATTCTAGCCTAGATCTTCCAGGCTATCAGCCGCGTTTGCTCTTGATGAGAGCAGGGAAATCAGAGAGAGGAAATGTCCAAGATCCAGAGCTAGTTTTCAAAGCAGGCAATGACAGCATAGCCGACTTTGTACAAAAGCTCTGCTCCTATGCGTTTTAGTTTGTCTATAATTAACAAAAATTCTTTAAAACCATTCGCACCCTCAGATACAGTATTTTCTAGACTCCCCGATGCTTTCTTCTTTGTGGCCCCTTGAACTTCCAATATTCTCTCCATGGTGGATTCACTTATCAGTTGAAATCCAGTTTCTTACACATGGCTACTGTGCGCGACAAATTCCAACCTGCTGGCAAGTATAATGGTGCAACTGCCGCACGCTACGTCTTGATAGGAATATGGCCTCATGGTGAACTCCAAGAGGAGTGCTTCAGCCGACGCTATTCCATACGGATTGTGTGCCGTTGTATTTTTTCAAAGGGCTCTTCGGGCACCTCACTCTTCGCTTGTGCTTAGTGCCTTCTTTGTTTGTCTATCGGATAAGTTTTCAAATGGTTGATATTTGTTTTATAAGTGCATTGGCGAGAATCTATAAGCATAGACACTCAGGATTTTAAAGGGATCTTTCTGACTGGCCACGAGAAGGGGAATGAGGGCCAAAAGCTGTCTTACACTTCTGCTCATGTTCTACGACCGCTTGGAATAATTTATCGCTTTGCCATCTCTTAGAACCATGACATCGCACGACATCTGACATAGAACGCTAATCTATGATATATTCGATACGTTTTGTTCACCTTTTTCGTCATGAGAATCATTTGTCATATTTTAGCCGTTTAAAACATTTCGAGTATCAATCATTTTGCTCTAAAAGCTCTGTCCTAATATCTTTTATTTTTAAGATGGTTAAAATCTAAGATTTTTGAAGCTAGTTATATAGGGCGGTAGGAGTTTGCTCAAGAGACTAATTTGCATAATTCTGCTGTCACGCCAGCAAGTTTGAACGGCACTACGGCGAAGGAAATTATTAAGTGCAAGATGCTTTTGCATATCTACGCTTTCGAACATCTTATTAAAAGAAGTAATCAGAAATGGTCCGATCTGGACTTGAGAAATATCACCTTAGAAAGAAAGAATACTTTTGACCAATTTCAGATAGCTGTCTAACGGGTGTTATGAATAAATTATGGAGGACCTCTAAACAAACATGTATCAAAATTGAAATACTTTCCAAACCCCTTATGCATGCAGTGTGTTACGAGGAGCGAGCTTGTCAACTTTTTAAATTTTCGATGTCGCAAGAGGTCCAAAAATGGGGCAAAGTTTGAGGCAAAACCTTTTTCCGATGCGAAGTGCCCTGGACCGCTCTTACGGAGATCGCCCCTTTATGATTTATTATTTTGTTCACTTGGTTGTAAATGATCGCCTATGGACCGAGATGAGGCAGAAATCTAGATAGCTAGTCATAACATCGGTAACATCTATTCAGATAACGCCATTGCTATGCTTATGGCCCATCACAAACATCTATGTTAAACAATACAGTCAATAATAAAATCCGTATACCAAAAGAAGAAGGTTATAAAAACTGAAGTCAATTCACAAAAATTCAAAGCATCTAGGAGGCAACGAGAGGCTTTCCACAGTTTGTTCTAAGAGGCCCTTTTTGAAGGTCTAGGTGGAGAGCAGAGGATAAGCTAAGATACTCTTAGAACACATACATTTAACACTAAATCAGTTTCATTCTCTGACCTCGGCCGATTCAGAAGTTTATAGGTGACAGATCTTAGAGGTCCTAACTAAGAACGATATTGAAGCCTGTCAACCTAAAGCATAAAGCTGAATTATTAAGCGACTTCTAAGATATTTATAAAACCTTGAAATAAAGCTAAAAGCCTCTGTACGTCTGTTAGAATAATATCAACCACATGTGACTTTTACTGATCCGCTTTAGTTTAGAGGACTTCTTCATACATATATTGCGCATGCGTTATTGAATGCCTTGTTTTTTTTAAAGACTTTAAATTTAGATTTTGCAAAAATTACTACGCAAAAAACAAACAAACAGACAAACAAAAAACACCAGCAGGGCGGGAAAGGCCTCCTCCATACTCCCCTAATCAATTTATGAGGTATGCTCATTAACCAATCTGTAAAACGATGGCAGGGGTCGTCTCTGGTTGCGTTTAGTGGTTTTTCACACCTCTGCTGCAGTAGAAGAGCTGAGAGCTTCATTCGAATATTTCTCCTGAACTATCAGTAATTCGAGCTCTGTAGGCATGTGGCATCTAATTATTTTTTGGCCTTAAGGAATAACCAAGTGGCGACCTAATCTGAACCTGTAGAAACAAAGTGTCATCCACAATGTAGTGCTGCGAAGTAAGTTCCTTAAGTTCCTTATGAGATATGAAACAAGGAAAACCCACTGATATGTTTTCTTCTGTTGTAGGCCTAGTAAAGCTCGGGCTATTCTGTCCTATGACCAACGCAGTTTTGTTTTCTCTTTTGCGTAGTTCATCCTGTTGATCCATCAATGCGAACATCACTTTCTTATTGAAATGCCAAGGTAATATTGCGTCATATTCACCTTTCATGATAATAATGAACACCGACAGGTGAGTATTCTTGCCACCTCCAGTTCCATCAGGGTAAATGAGTACTTTTAATTTGTACCCAAAACCATCTGTTTCAGTTTTGGTGTAGAACGGATCACTGTATATCTCCTCCTTACCCTCGTTCTTTGCCTTTTTCAAAATTTCACTGAAACCGTCGATCCTCCAAAGAAACACGTTTGTATGTTTTACGTTTGAGAGCTGTAGCAGTCTCATGGCGTTTTTCAAAGCAGCTATTTCGTTGTCGAACGTATCATCTATCTTCTTCAATCTGTTCTTTGCTTCATTCAATTCATCTTCTGTCCTATTTAGCTTAACACAAGCTAAATCAAGATGGACTCTTGTGGCTGATTCGAGATGAGACTCCACTTCCTGGCGTTGGCCCTACACGAAAAGTTAAGCCTTCTTAAGACAGTTTTATACGTCGTTTAGATAAACAGACACAGAGCTCTTGCTTAATAACGACATCAGAACTTGTGGACTTCAAAAATTCAAATGTATGGGGATGAAGTGTTATGACGACTTATTAGAACAACAGCGCTGTGGCTGGTTGTCCTTCAGGACTTGTTCTTCGGATGTTCAAAATCGTGCACGGCCAAGTGCCGAGTCCAGTCAAAATTTTCTAGTGGAGCAACTTTAACTCAAGAATAGTATCCTTGGGAATAAGGTAGCCTTTAAGGTTTGAAAACAAAAAATTGGCGTGGGAAGGGGATTACTTTTCACGACTGCTTTCTTTGGACTTTTTTGTCATATTCAGGTTTAGGCTCAAGCGTTTCAGAAACTGAAAAACATTTCATTTTAGCAGAACCTTTGCTTTCAAACCGAACGCACGGAACACCATTTAAGACACCTGCTGAGCGCTTGTTCTTGTTTTTTTTTTTCGCGAGCATGCAAGAAGTGAATACTGTGATCGGTTTTCGGTTCAAGATTTCCTGCTTCCATAGATACCATAGACGTCTTAAACTAATTAGAAACTCTAGGAATTTCTTCTTTAACAAGGAATAAGCATTTTTATTAACCATACTTCGAACTGCAAAACTCATCTTGATGGCAAGAAAACAAGGATGCATTTCGTGAATTTACTTTGCTGGCATTTGATTTTTGTTGTTGGGATTTTTAGCGGAAGGGCATTTTGTTGCGCATGCGCCAAGAAAATTTGTTTGTTTTTTTTTGCGGGTTTTCAGCTGAGCGATCGACGCCTTTCTGTGATATTTTTTGGAGAGGGATTAGAGAGTATGACAAGTTTACCACCATTTCTAACTCTGTGGATACTCGTGGAGTTTGCTGGCCTTTAGGATGAGGATATTTTAATGATCAAAGTGCGAACAAAACGCGAATAAAGGCCGAAAACTTGAAGTTTGAGATTTGATTTGCTTACGATCAAGATGTGCACATGAGACTACAAACCTTGTAGGTTAATCTTAAGATGTTGATGTCTTACTTCTATGAATCACGAAGTGGTGTGGAGGCGATCGTGAGATATTCGTTACGATAATAGAAGGTAGTTTACAATTTGATCTTATTTTACTTCAACTTTGAAATAAAATTGCGTTAAGTTCGAGGTGGCCCCCAAGCTTCAAATCACTTCAAATAAAATATTCTCTTCTTTCTCTTTGTAGTCCCATAGGACACAAGGCTTAAAAAAATGTTCCAGGTTCAGGATTGATTCGCTCTTTCTACAACCTTCGGCGAATTCGTTTTTGGAAGGTTGAGGTGGATTTTCCAAGTCATGGCTCACAACTGTCTTTGGCCTTTTTGCTCTCCAAGTCTGTTGTACTTGGTATGTAGGCATGTGTCTTAACAACGTTTATATTCTTTCCTCGATCATCTCCGGTTTTATCTTTTTTTGTTGCTGTGTTTTGTTGAGAACTTTTCTAATTGCCCTTTTGGGCTTGAAGGGCTAACTAGAGGATAAACTTTGGTAGAACTTGTTTATCACATGGCCCCCAAATCCCTCACCGCTGTCAGTTCATTGTTCATTTATTTAGCTTTCGCTCTAACCAGTTCATTTACCTCATAAAATTGCGTGGGCTTTGTATAATGAGTTTAAACTCGTGCCGTTTTCTTCATGTTCATGTGTTATTCGAAACGAATGGCGTCAGCTTCATTCTATCTTGTCTATTTCAGTAGAATGCTTCTGTCATACGAAATGAATTTTGAGTGGAAGTGTACTATAAAACTCGCAGATTAAAATTATCTAACTTTCTCTAGTTCTTAAAATATGAGACGAACGATACAACAAATGGATAATTACTCAAGGGGCTGGAACTCTTGTTTCTTTAAGATGTTAACTACAGTATTTCGGTCGTATTTAAAAACGAATTTCGGGTTAAAATGTCTTAAAACTAGTTTGACTTGCATTTCACTTTGCCAGATAAGTCTTGATCCTTCAATTTTTATTTCTCAATTTAGACTGATGATTGGAATTGACTATTATGTTCTCTGCTGTTTAGGGAGATGTGAAGTGACCCCACTATGTATGGTTAGTACTATTGAGAAAAAAGGATAGGTGTGACATTTGCTGTGGCAAACTGGCATTCAAGAGAATGTCATTAGTACCAGAAACTTACTACTGGTATAAATTATCAATCTTTTGTTCTCTCCACACAATTTGCCTTGACTAGCTTATGCTATATGCAACTTGTGTCTATACCTTTTTTTGCAACTGTAAAATTACCAATAACGTTTTTGAAAGTTCTGTCCAAACTTCAGGGGAAAAGAATATGAGGAGTAATCAGGTGAAATATTGTCTTGTTCCTTACGAGTGTTTGAGCTTCCAGTCAGAGCCATAAAATTTCCTAATTGATTGATTTATGATTTTTCTGCCTTAAAATTAGCACAGCCAAACCCCTGGCTTGAAAACTATTAATTTCCGCAAATAGGCATCCAAGTCGATGTCCATTACTGCAGAATATGCAAGGTCAAAGTCCCCTTTTGATTTAAGTCTCATTTCTCTAAAATCTGATAGATGTAAATCATCCATTTTCATAAAGAGACCAACAAACCTCTTCACATTAGTTTAATCTGACCTCATTTAGTCTTGTTCTTGAAAAAAAAAAAAAAAAGGCTTTTGGAAATATCTTGTTTTTTATCGTCACTATTAAATATCGGCCTTACTGGTTCTTTTTTGTATGTCATGCATAAGAGTCTTTTCAGACCATCAAGTTGTCACAAAACTCTTGTAATTTAATAGGATGGAGGATAAGGTTGCAAAGAGTGTACACGATTTTGCTGTGCAGTTGAAATTATAAATAAATGTGATTTTTATTGGGTAACAATTGATTTATTTAGCTATTCATCTTACAACTGGAAGCCCAAACTAGTACTTGTTTTCATTCACAATTTCCCCGCATCATTGATCATATCTGATAAATTTTTGAGACTAATGATTGAAAAGACTTTACCTTACTTTCATAAAATCCATAATTATTCCTCCATTTCTAACCAGATGGAGCTACCATATCTCTCGCACAAACGTTGTCTTACTTTTCTTTACTCGACATTGACCTTTTTTTATTTTGGTAATCGGCCCTGCCGGTTGTGATTCATGTCAAAAAAACTTTTGAAACAAAACATAAACTTCTGTAAACTTCAATTTTTGGCCAAAATTGGAAGTACACTGCACTTACAGTACATTTGAAGCTCTAAAAAACGCTTACAGGAAGGCGAGTACTTCAAATGATCACCGATAACTTGAGAGAGAAATGACACGATAAAAGTAGACTATACAATTCGTTTGTGCTCTTCGACGGGCCACTTGCATCCTTCAAAAATAACATCATCTACATCGATCGTCCAAACAATCACGAGACACGACTCGAAGTCGTTTGTACAATCTTTTGCATTTTGAAAATAATTTTAAGACTTTGCCGCTTCCATCTAAGTAACAGAAGAAAAAAATGACAATAAAGGTTATCTCAAATGCCCGAACCATTGTTTTTTCCGACGTATTCTCCTGCTTCTTTTCTTTCGCGATTCTTGAGCGGGAAACCTACGCAGGCGCCTACCAGCAGTTTCTCGTATCAAACTAAAATTTACAGAACATGCGCAACAAAATGCCTCTCTGCTTGGATTTTTACAATTAGTGACATGAATTCATGAAGGCCCTTCTATGATGCTCTCACCTTTTTCTTACAACCCGTCTGTGCATATGGACAGGAAATCCACGTTAGCCGACGTTTGTCTTTAATATGGGTTGAAACCTGAATCATGTAAAGAAAGGAATTAACAAAAGGAATAGCAATCCTCTCTTCTACCGTAGATGTGTGAATTGCTTTTGGAAAATAAAGTGTGATAGTATCCATTCTTTCCATATGATGTCGCTTATGCACCAGCTGAAAAAAGGCTGCGAGGTCAATAATAAATTAATTTTGTAGTTTTGCTGAAAAGAAAAATGGAAAAAGAAAGAAAAAAATTCCCTATAACGCTCTGGTAACCTAAACAAAAGCTGCTCTTATTTCTCCCTTTTATGAGAATTGTGTGTATAAAGATACAATCAAAAGTCTCACCATTTCTCTGGGAATCGTAGTGCCACAGAGGTTCGGACAAGTTAGTGGGAACAGGGGGCACCTTGTGACATGATCCTACAGAAATGAACATTGAAAACATTTTTGGAATTTAATTTTTACCTCTTGTCAGATCCCCTGCTTTTTTTACAATCCTGTCGGGACTCGTGTTTTTGAGGTTTATTTTTTTCTTAGTTTCATATATTATTTCTTACTCGTCCTAAAGGCTCGTTCGGTCGGTGCATAGAAATGTTGACTTGAAGCTCTTCTTCGAGGATAATACAATTTATCAAAAAAGTGAAGACGTGAATTCTATAACTGTCACAGTACCCACCTCCATTTGACACTCTGGGTGGGGTTTAAAACAGTGAATGCATTGAAGGATTCTCCACAGACACTCATTATTTTCGTGTTGTTTCAAATGTCTCTTTTGGACTATTTTGCCACAGTTTTTGTTGGTACACGCCACTTGGTGAAAAGGACAAGATTCCAAGTGGGCCTGTTCAACAAAAAAAGCATAACAGAGAGTTTCATTTAAAACTTATTGACTTACAGAAATCTACTCTCCCCTGGTTAGGAATACTAACCACAGTGTCTCCATGTCTACTTTTCATTATGTCGTAGCTATTTTGAGAAGGGGAGTTAGCTTTATTACAAAACGTTTAGGCTGATCAACATTCAAATAATTGTGTGTCAGTTTTTTACCTCCTTGCTCCTCAGCTCCCCTTTCCATCCACAGCCTTCACTTGGACATCTGACTGCCAGAGAGAGGATTTTCCTCTCTGTTGCTTTGTCAGGGAAAATGTCCTAAGAAATAATCGCAGTAACATTATTCCTACGTTATCAAGATCCAGATAGGTCAATTTCCAAGGTGACAATTGACTAAGGCATAAGTGTTTTTACTTATAAGAGCCTTTACTGGGAATTATTTAAAAAATAGTGATGTTTTAAGTAAAATACGTATGGAAAATAAATAAGGTATATTTTAAAGAACAAAAAACAAACAAATGGACTGAAGAAAAGAGAACATTGTTCAAAATATTTAGGCAATAAGCAATAAGAATAATGCTGAATAATTGTTTCCGTTTTTTAAAACTTTAACTCCCAGAAATGATTTACATGTAACTTCTCCCTAAAATATCCATACACTATCCAACAAAAAAGTAATGAGATAATTTAAACTTGTCAGTTAGAAGTTGTTGTCATGACATAACACGAGATTCGTGTAACTAAATCACAAGGAAATGTGCAACGGCTAGATGGGAGAATTAACAATCAGATCTTGGGAGTTAAGGGTTAACCGCACCCAGTAAGCAAATCATTCTTAAATTTTCAAAAGTTTACTTACCCGGTTTGGGTTCAGATTTTGCCTGTCTATCGGGCAGGTTAAAGACTCTTCTCTACTTCGCTGTCTGTGAGAAAATAAAATTATGAAGTAAGTAAGTAAGTAAGTACGTTAAAATTACAGAATTCAAATTAATTTTGGAATATTACAACGGTTTAGGGATCTTCAATCCATGTACAAATATTGCATGTACTGGAAATATTCACATAACCCATCTCAACCAACGCTTTTATTTAATTCAATACAGTCGACACCACTAAACAACATTGACAACAACAGTTGCCAAATCAACTTCAACAGCAGTATATATAGACTAAAACATCGAAAAAGATATTTAGAAGGATAAACACGGAAACGAAGGTAAACGATCATCTTTTTTGTGTCTTAAAAAAATATGTAGCCCTTAGCTACAAACATTGTGCCAAGCTGGTGATAGGAATTTTTCTGAGAGAGCATATTTTATTGAATTAACATAATATACGTCTAGATGTTCATGTAATTTTGTGGTCAAGTAATCAAGTCTAGTGTGAAGGATGAGGTAATTGTGCCTGATATGTCATTTGCCGCTTAGTTATAGTATTGCATCTTTTAAAGCACAAACTAGTAAATGTAAAGAGAAAATTCGAACTTTGAACAATAATCACGCTTGCACTACATAAATAAACCACAGATTTCCACTTTCGATTCTAAGACAAGTGAGTATGGAACCCCTGTTCATTACCTATAATAATTAAGAAATGTGTCTTGTTTCGTTTTAGAGGAATTTGAGCGCATATTTGAAACTAATCGAATGCAATGCTAGAAATTGAAAAATTGCATCATCAAGTAAATTTCTGTAATGGTCATTATCATTGCAATTGGTGTTTTAAGATCATGCAACCGACCACCATTCTCTAATTAGTTGAACTTCGACTCTGGCAGAGATTGAATTCAGTTGAAAAACACTGATGACCTGTCATGGATTCTCTAGGGTGATTAGATCAAGTGAGCAAACGAACAACAATACTGAAAGCTGCTTATCATCGAACTCTTACCTTCCAATGTACTCGTCAAGACATTTTTTGCAATATCTATGGCCACATCTTGTAAGAACTGGTTCTTTTAGCGGTAAATTACATATGGGACATTGAAAATCTTCTTCAACTTCTTCTACAAAGTCCTCGTCGTGGCCTGAGGGAGTGTAATGCTCATTTGATGTGGATTCCGCCATATTGTAATCCACCTTTTGCATGTATTGAGAATGAGATGTATTGGAAAATATCATAGAGAGGCTTCAAACAACTTGCAAGAAAAAAAAGGGAACTGTTTGTAATTTTGGCGTGCTTGTGATTCTGAGCATAATGAGCAAGCAAATCTCTATCAAGAATAAGAACCATAAGTCAGAAAACTGACTTGTAAGTTTGGTCGTATCCGCCTTTAGTTTCCGTCTGATAAGTGTTCTCGACCCATAATCCTGTTTATTTTACCTTACCTGGGGAAATCTTAAACTGAAAGGATGTGGATTGATGTATATAGAATGAAGATCATATATTTAACTTCACCTAGCTGTATAACACTGGCTGCGAACTTCAGATTGTATATTCAAGACAAAGTTGAAAGTCTCACAATTTCACTTGGGAGTGAACGACCACAGTTGTTTGGACAAGTTACTGGAAACTTGCTGCACTGTTTAATGTGTTCCTGCAAATAAGAATCCATGAACACAGTTAGGAAAGCATAAATTATATTCGCTATTCATCGTGGGTTTTATACATGAATTCTTTATAATTTAAGTCATTTAAGAGAGAGAGAGGAAACCCTTGAAGCATTAAATAAGCATATTTACAAGTAAACGGAAATATGTATTTAAAAAATAACCAAAGAGGAGGAAAAATGGGTTTAATACATGAAATCTTTAAGTCTTTTCAAAGAGAGAACCTCTAAAGCATTAAAAGCCAAATCAAAAACACCTTAACAAGCAAATCAGTTCTAACGTTTAAAATGTTCGACGAACAAGTTAAGGACTGTCTTTTACTTCGCTGCCTTAATTAGAAAGAATATTCCATTTGGTTAAAACAAGAGAAAATAATGGCCCATTATTTTCTCTTAATTGGTGAGAGATCTTCCTTGTTTTTAGGTTTTTGCATATACTGCAAGTATGTCATTTCTTTTGGAGTGGTTATATCTTTGAAAACGGATATAACGGAAGAGACGATATTTACTCGGGTTTTAATTTCATTGACTTAAAAATAACAGCGATCACTATCAGAATAAGCGATCAAATAATTTGAATTCCGCTTTCTATTCCAAAACAACGAAATCTTTGAGGAAATCAATTTTGAAGACGATCACATCGATAAACATGTATTAAGATGCATCGTGCAAAGCAATTGCGGAAGCGAAGGACATATCTAACGAACAGATTTAAACTAATCGAGTGCAAAGTCAGAAAAATGCGATTACATTATTGTGTAAATTATCAGGGTGGCCATTACCATTACATCTAATTTTTACAAACGTAAAACCGATGCTTTTCTCCTTAGTGAGAAGACCTCCACTCTTCTCACGTGGATCTAATGGAAAAAAAAATTCGCTACGAACTTACAGAAGAAGTTTCTCATATAAATATAACATAGTAGATCAAACGAGCCAATGAAGCTCCATATTAAGTGATGTTTATTATTTACTCATACCTTCTAATATGCTTGTTAAGGTATTCTTTGCATCATCTGTGGCCGCATCTCATCTGAAATGGCTCCTTAAGCGGCAAATGACATATCAGGCACAAAAAATCTTCGGCGACTGCTTCCACAAAGGAGGACAATATAAATTCTATGTGAATTCCGCCGTATTCAGCAGCCGCCCGAGCTGCTAGAACTTAGTTGTGATGAAATATACAAAAATGTGACCAATGGTTCAAAATTCCAATCAAACGCAATCAGCCATGATTTTGTGAAAGACAAGTAGAAATCAAGACTGTTTTTGCGTAATGACGGCATTGTTCTAAATCAGCATTGTCCGCGTCTTCGTGCTCATTGGTTTAAATCAATCGGTTTGTTGAATTCTACGAAACATTTTAAGTTGTTTTTAGATTTGTCGAGACTTTTCTTTTTACTTCAGCATAAAAATTGCAAAAAAAGCAGGGAACAAAGAAGAATGTTCATGGAAAGTAAAAATCTACGCATATCGGGGAATTTTGACATTATGATCAAAAGAAGGACTCTTAGGTCGCGTATTTTCTAATGAGTTCCAGCGTGGTCTTTTCTTGCCAAGCGGGGTTGAAAGAAACATTCGCACAAGGGTGATCTGTTTGTCACAAGTTTCGTTTAATTTTATGCGACTCAGTCAAGGATAGCCATTTCTCAGAATTGTGTTGTTTTGAGAGATTTGTTTTCAGTAAGTTGTCAGTCTGTGTGAAGCGGCCGACAGAAGATTAACTTTTTTGGAATTAAATGTAAAGTCTTGAAAATGGAAATCTCTGTGGAAAACGCTCATTTATCTTCTGGTTATGGAGATGATTTTATGAGTCTAATTGACGACGATTTACTGTGTTTAATTTGTCAACCTCCGAGAGCCAGTTCTGACGAGAAGCGGCCATAGATTTTGTCGACAATGCCTCGAGCAACAACTCGCAAGGTTTGCATTTGCATATCCTTAATTGATTGCCACTTATCAATGCAAGTTATGATCTACTCATCGTTCAAAAAATTTCGATGAGATATTTCTTATATCAACGTGCTTGTAATGAGTCTGCCATGACATCTCTACGAAAGCATAATATCGTTGAAAGGTAAACCGTGGGTGACTAACATCTCGCGCTGAATAAAGCTAATAGTTCTCTTGATTTCCACTTGTAATTCAAATAATGCAATCGTTTGCGCCGCTCACTCGTGAAATATTTTTCAACAATCGAAGCGAAATTTCGTATCTCCGCGCGGCCATGTAATATCCTCTATATCTTTGCAGCTGCAATAGATTTTTCAAGTTAGGTGACCATTCGCCCACAGTAAGTTAGTAAAATAAACCTGGCTCCGATCATTCGTCTGTGTAAGCATTTATGTTCTTGAATATAATGTCTCTTTCACCAAAGATCGACAAAGTTCGAGTTTTCATTTACAATGCGGGTTTTTTATATCATCCGTCGAGAAAGGGAAAGGGAAACAAATTCTTATATGAGGGGGGCAGTGGGGCTTATTAGAAACCGTAAAACCGTATAAAAAATCATCCAAAACCGAGAAACCGAAAAAAATTCGATCAAAACCGAAAACCGTTTGCAAAACTGTCAAAACCAATACATTATCACATCCCAGTTATTAAAACCCTGATCGATCCGATACAGTGGTGACAAGAAGAGCATACAGAGTAAACTACACTAATTTCATTACAGGATTTATGAATGCTATGGACTTGGCATTCGTATTTTGCTCTCTCAAGGACCTCGAGCGTGGTCTCTGCGGACTCAGCAGCTGGTAATGGAGCCTAGTTTAATAAAGGAAATTCGCCCAAAAGTCCTCGATAGGATTACAATTTTGCAGTCGCAAAAAGCTATAGCTCTGGAAAGTTTCATCGAAAATCCTTAATCTAACATCTCCATTTGCGAACTAAGACCTGAAAGTTTGGAGATTGTATTGGAATGTTGAATCAATCAGTCACGTGTGGCCGGCAACTTGGTCACCAACTTCGAGGTGGCGTTGATAAAGCAACTTTGGCAATGTTCCGTGCTTAGCTGTACCCTACGTACGGGAAGGGGAGGATACAGCTACACGTAGGCTACTTAGGGATCCCTGCGATATTTCGACTGGCTTGCCACGCATTGCGTTCAGCTACTATTCGAGATCAGTGGAGGCGCGTAATTGCCGCTCAGATCGAAGAGAAACCGGAACCCAAATAGGTCAAATAGTAAAAAAACAGAAAACTGCATCGGGTATCTAATCCGAAAACCCGCTAATATTTTTCGTGAAAACCCTAAACCAAATGCTAAACAACGAAAAAACCGCAAAACCGAAAATCCCAATGCCCCCCTCTTATATATTATACGCGGTGTGCATACATTTTATGTTGCATGCATGAGTTCGAATCAATTGGCGTTTATTTAAGCTTGTAATAATTTTAAGAGTAAATATTCTATGTGTTCGTGATGATGAGTTTTGGTCATTTTAACAAAGCGACCACGGAGGCTTCTGTATTTATGTTCGTGATTCCATACGATATGAAGTTCTACATCTGACATTATTTGGCGCGAAGTTTGAGGTCGTATGGGTCAAATTTTGTCCAAGGCGGCTCCTTAGGGGCATACCTTCAATTATTGTTGGAACTGTTTACCATCAGCTGAGTGCAACCGATTCTTTGATTTTGAACTTCTTGTAGGAGTTGCTATCAAAAATTGAAGGCCTTTCTCCTGACTGTAGCGTCATTCTTTTGGGGGATTTCAACAGGCTGACTGCTCTCGTTCTGATGGTAAACAGTTCCATTAAATCGTCCCGTTTCCAACTCATGGACAGAGTAATTGGACTTAGTTTTACCAATCTTAACGCGTTTTATGATTTGCCCAAAATGTTTCCTCCCATTTGGCTCTCTGTTCACGATACTGTGGAACTACAACCCAAGGCTAAACAGGATTATCAGATGAATAAAATCCGGTTGAAATCTAGAGACCTGCGGCCATCAAATCGTCTGGATATACGGTCTTATTTCGACCGAGTCGAACTTGGTATAGTCGCCTGGTAGGATGCAAAGAGTCGTGTGAGGAGAAAACACCCGCGCTTGAGACTATAATGAAAAAAAATGGGTTTGTATATTTTGCTTCTCCTTAAATCTAAGACGGTCATTGCCAACGAGCCTCCATGGATCAACAATCAACTAAAATTTTCAATTCACGAGCGCTAGGCAGCCCTTGCTCATGGTACACCTTTTGTTGTTCATTTACGCAAAATGTACATTCCTTTACGTCAAGAGTTTAAACTATACGGCAAATATACATTCATTAGCACTTCCATGAGCTTCATTAACGCGAACGAACTTTCAATAGCGCTATTTGCATATGTATTAACATTCAATAGCATCAACGGATGAACAATTGCACCTTTGGACAATCAAACATAACGAATATACTTTCAATCTCGCGCACTAGTTGATCATCAACAACAGTAGAAAATCAATCACATAGTATGACAATCAATTGCGTATTAGAGACATACAATAATACAATTTGCATAGAGACGCACAATCAATTGCTCCTTCATACAATCGTTTATTCAAAATGGTCAGTTATTAGCGGCAACTGACAAACATTGGTGTTTTTCGAATAACCAATAGGAAGAAAAAAATATACATCAGTGTCATTCATCGTAGTTACGGGTATTTTAAAATATAGGAAAAAAATACAAGAGTATGTACATTATCATTTCAATTTTATGTGTTTTTTGCACAATATTTTGCTAAAGCAGATATAAAATGAGAAAGGTGTAAGAAACAGAGTACAAGAAGACGCAACGGAGACAGAGATAACCGAAGAAAATCATGCCACCAAGAAACACAATCCTACTTGAACAGCGAGAAAGAATTATTCAAGCCTTCGAAGATGTTAATGAAGATTATCTGACGGTTGCCGCTACTATCGGAGTGAACCGATCAACGGCAAGAAGTATCGTTGCACGTTACTTGCGAGAGGGAAGGATCGCGGAGAGACCACGAGGAGGAGCAAATCATGTTCGAGTAGATGATGAAATGAGGTATTGCCTAAATTACATTTTAAACGAATATTGCCTGCTAACACTAGCAGAGATAAATCAAGAATTGAGACTGTCTTCCAAGAAAACCAACAATCCATGACCGTACAGTAGCAAGAACACTTGAAACTTTATAACAACTTTATTGGGTACGTCTACGAATAGACGGACGCCAATTGGGTTAGTGCAGCGGGACATGGAGTCCCATACGGGGCACTACCCCTCTTAAATCCACCCAACCCAACCCAGGGGAGGACATCCATCACACAGTAATCTCGTGCGTGGGAAATTAACGTCTCCTACCAAACCTCCATACCTACTGAAGGTATGTTGTATCGTATAAAATTGGCAAGGCTACTCCCAGTTGAACGAAACCGCCCTGATGTCCTGCGAAAAAAGTCGACTTTGCCAACTGGTTCATGCGCCATGCTGTAGTGAATCATAGAATATTTGTAAAAGAGTGTGGGTACAATATTTGGACGGCAAGAAGACACGAACGAGCAAGAATGGAGAAGGGGGCATATCGACAAGTATGTGGTCAGCGAGGGAGAATTGTTACTGTAGCACTGGCAATTTCACCCACCAATGGACTCGTTTTTCCACTTGGCATTTCTCGGTGGAAGTAATGGACAAAGGTTTAAGGATTTTCTGTCACAGGCGAAGCTAAATCTTGACCCAAATGAACTTGTAATTTTCATTTATGACGGCGCACTAGCTCGCAACAATCCTGCCATTCCTGGCCCTTATTCTGAGCTTAAAAAGTTACCACCGTAGAGCAAGGAATAAGTGCCTCAAAGGCAGCCATAAAAGCGGACATAAGCCGTCTAGAGCAGCAAGAACAGATGAACAACAGAGCAGAGGCAAGACGACAAGGAATTGCGTTAGGCAATTACCGCACTCAGTCTATTGCTACATCCGGCCCTGCAGAGAAACATAGGCACTATCACGGCTACTAAATGTGGACGGTGGTACAGATTTATGCAAACGTACATTCCAAGATGTTTAAATAATGAAGAAATTGAAAGAAAATTACAAAAAATTACATTACGGTACATTGTAATCGAACAATTTTCAAATTTCTTTTTCTCTAATTGATTGTTATTACGATACACATGTTTGTCAGTTTGACCATTTTGAATAAACGATTGTATGAAGGTGCAACTGATTGTGCGTCTCTATGCAAATTGTATTATTGTATGTCCCTAATATGCAATTGATTGTCATACCATGCAATTGATTTTCTATTGGTGTTGATGATCAACTATTGCGCGAGATTGAACGTATGTTTGTTATGTTTGATTGCCCAAAGGTGCAATTGCTAATCCGTTGATGCTATTGAATGTTTTAACATTCAATAGCATCAACGTAGTAAAATACATATGCAAATAGCGTTATTGAAAGTTCGTTCGCGTTAATGAAGCTCAGGGAAGTGCTAATGAATGTATATTTGCCGTCTAGTTTCAACTGTTGACGTTAATGAATGTACATTTTGCGTAAATGAACAGCTAAAGGTGTAATAAAACTTGCTTTAGCCGCCTTCGGAATCGTGTTAACCGCTTACGGAAACCCTGTTTTGCAAAATATATCCGTAGCAGATATCGGTTTAACACAGTATTGTATATTGATTGAATGCTCTAGACCAACCAGATTTTTTATAGTAATTCTAATGTATAATAATGTTGGTTGCTCCGCTAGTGTCGATATCAGGCGAAAAAATATGATAGGGAGAACATTCATACAAGGGTATTATTTATCCATGGGCCTTAATGCAACCTGAGAGATGTGAAGACAAAAAATAGTGGGGGGGGGGGGAGAGGGCTGGAGGGGATTGATTGCTGTTTGATTAAAGTATGCTCTGAAATAGTTTGTAGTTTAGCTTGTTAGAGCTCACGAGTCTAACGTTTTGTAAAAAATATGGCCTTCAAAAACAATAAATACATTTTGTAACGTTTTGCTAATGACACTGAAGTATGTTTATCATGTATGATTCGTGTTAACTGCAGAAGCATTTTAGGCGTGCTTGTCGGTATAATGATCCCCAGGGGCTACTAGGCTATTTAAGATTATGTATGTTATGTAAGAGCCACTCGAAGGCATCTCTTTCAACTTTGCTTTTGTGTTTATTCACAACTGTATTTTCTTTATGATGATGTAACGCTCGATGTATCCTTCATCAATAAACGAGATGCCCGCTCCTGATGCTGTGTTCGTGTCTATTAAGATTGGTTACCAAATATTTTATGATCGTTTCAGGGTGATTAGAGTATAAATGCTTTTAAAACCGAAGGCCCGTAACACCATGAGAAAGACTTGATCAGCGTTCTTTTATTTCACTCACGAGTGGACGAGAAGAAGCGAATATTCTGATCCATCGACCGACAGAACCTATCTTTCCTGCTTGGGATTGGCTGTTTTCAAAATTGCTTTTGATCGGTTTACGTTGTTTTTTTAACTTTTCGTTACACGAGAAGTGTTCTAACAATTTTAAGAGGCATTGAATCAAATTAAAATAAGAAAGCACCACTTTGTGCTTTGTGAATCAGTTTTGCAATTCTTTTTTATATTAGCTTTTTCCTATAAAACCTCTAATAGGATGTTTTCTTGAAGCTATGTAATGCTTTTCTCTGGGCCCCTAGTATATAATTGTCTTACTTTTGTTTGACAGCCCATCTGTAGGTATAGACACTCGTCTTTAGTGTGAGTTGAAACCTGGATCACATCAAAAAAATCAATAAACATATGATCTAAGGATAGAAATCTCCAACTTGAATAGTAAATCTCCTATGAGTAAGGTAACAATTTTATTTGCGAATTTGTTGATACTTTTGTTTTTTAATGATGTCGCCTTAGCACCAGCTCAGAGAGAAAAAAAAAAGACTGGGAAGCAGTGGGAAATGAAGAAATATAAGAAAACATAAGTATATAACACTCTATGGCTTTATGATACATCCACTGTTCGGCCATTGCTGTGCAGTTTGGGATAGCTGCGGAAAAACAGATCGGGACTACCAGACAGGCTGAATCTATGAGCAGCTCATATCATTGACGGGCGTAAATAAGAAAATACTGACAGGCAGCACTTTTAGCTGGCCCTCCTTAGAAAAGTGCAAAGGTACAAAGGCGTGGAATAATTTTATTAACCATAAAACATAACTTCACAGCCTAATTTTAAGAAATTTGTTAAACTTCATTTATGTAATTGATGTAATATACTTTGTAATGTAATATACATCGAATATCTTGTGTGTAAATTGTAATTTGTGTTGTGGGCTCCTTTTGTATTCTGTATTTCTAAATAAATTTTGTTTTACTTTATATGTCTTAAGCAGGCCCCCATTCAAACCAGCTTGAAGCTGAACTGGCCCAGTCTACATAAATATTGCTGATAAATACATAAATAAATTGGCCTTTGGTAATCTAATCAAAAGCTGCCATTTTTCCACATTTACTGCAATTATATATCTTCCAGCCTGGCATTATTTAGAAAGCACATTTTGATGAGTAACCGGTATGATTGTTTCTACAAAAAAACTTTTGACATGCAACTTTTTCATCTTCAGTAGGATAATTTTTGATTTATGTGCCATATTTAGTTATAGCTTATATTGAAAGAAAGTACAAAGATAGAGAGATGTATCGACGATGACTACCATTAATTGATATCATTCCTAAACATTGAATGATCAATCTTAAGTCTGTATTTTAAGGCAGAACTGAAAGTCTGACCACCCCTCTGTGAAGGTAACGACCACAGCTGTTTGGAAAAGTAACTGGAAATTTGCTGCACTTTTGAAGATGGTTCTGCAAAAATGAATCCAAGAAAGGCAGCAAGGAATGTATGAGGTCCGTTGCTCGTCAGTCTCTGTGTTGTCTTTTCCTTTCTCTTTTCCTTTCGGGACTAAGGCTCTTAAGGTCTAAATTTTGTTAGTTAAATGAAGGCTCGTGCGGTGATTAGTCGGCTGCGCGTGCTACGCTTCTCTATCTGCTTTGCTTTTCCTACCTTATGAAAAAAAGCAGTTGGGGAATAAGTAACTTTTTAGACGTCTTGGTGTGTAATATCAGTGAGTATTTTTGTGAGTTGAAAACGTTTCTTGTGATAACTGCAGAGACGCCTTGAAAGGAGCGCATAAAATGTAATCTATTTTACGAAACAGTACTAAACTCGTCTGTCAATGATTTCACATGTCGTGGCTTCGTAATTACGCTACCTCAAAGAGGGAAACAAAAAACAAATATTTTTCAATTTTTAAGAAGCAATGATCGGGTCTGAGGCTTGAAACAACTTAGTAAATTTCCACTGTTTCACTCAGGCCATGCCAAAGAAATAAATTGAACTGCCTTCTTGTTTTAACAAGTTCATCACCGATCGACAAGCTCACGTTATAACTCTTGTCCGCTCTTTCCGCGGCTCAAAAAGGTATGTGTGGTCCTGATTAGGGAAAATTCATGTAACATTGCAGCCTCAGAATTATTTCATGAACGAAACTTTTTTCACGGCCCAGCAAATAGCGAGAGGATTTAATAATATAGACAAGAAGTGATACCAGTGAAAACTTTATTCTTGCGGCGCTATCGCCATAGGAATGGCGCATTACATACATTTGTTTAAAATGATACAACATCTATTTACGAAAAGAAAAAGGTCATCAAAACTAAGGTTCATTCACAATTATTCACAATATCTCGAAAAAAAAAAAAAGCTGCTCACATAACATTCCCAGAGGCCCTCGTTTTTCCAGTAAAGCTTTGTGCGGAGAGCGAAATACAAGTGGCAGTTAAGATAACTTCAAAGTACATACATTAAGTGCATAATCATTGTCGGTCTCTGGGAAAGAGCTCGGCTGACTAACTGTCAAGAGATCTCAGTAATCCTGAGTACAAAACGGCGATTTTGATTTTGATTTTTGAACGTATTATCTAGGAGTTGAATCATTCAGCAACTTGTAAATTATTAAGCAAACCTTAAAAAATCGATAATTGGTCAATGAAGCCTATTGGAATAGGACCGCTAATCTGAGATTCGATTTCTTTTTTTTAAGCCCGTAAAACATATTTTGCTAATTTTTATCTCGCTAAAGGAACCTGACGAGGCCGCTAAAGGCAGCCCCTGCACTCTACATATCTTAAATGTTATCACTAGAAGTATACCAATTAGCTACCACTCTGTGAAACAAGGGCTCTTCCGCAGCGAGACAAGAGTTGAGAGGATGATTCGAAACTATCATGGCTTCATGTTATCCACAGTTAGTCCTTATTTATTTGGGTTCATTGGAGATAGAAAAACAATTGGCTTTCTGATGCTATCAATTAGGTAACAGCATTAATAAGCTGAAAATTGAGTCAAATGTTCGTGGAAAATTAGAAACGATTTGTGAGAGTCCACTCTTGGGGCAATTTTTCAAAATTTTATCGAGAATGTAGCCTTGTAGTTTTCTTAACCTTCAAGACTGGAGTTCGTATTAGATGGTGAACTAATCTCAACCTGAAGAAACAATGTGTTATCCACTATGTAGCGGCGCGAATGAAGTTTTAAATGAGATATAAAATTTAGAAGACCCCATCCATTGTTTTCTTCTGTCTTAGGCCTTGCAAAGCTCGGAATCTTTTTCCCAACGATCTCACCAGTCTCGTTTTCCCGTTGGTCTGGATCATCCTGTTGATCAATTAATGTGAACTTCACTTTCTTATTGAAGGGCCAGCGTAAAATTGCGTCATATTCACCTTTCATTACAACAATGAACACCGAAAGGTGAGTGTTTTTGTCATTTCCAAACCCATTAGGGCAAACAACAACTCTTAACTTGTAGCCAAAACTTTCTGTTTCACTTTTGGTGTAGAATGGATCACCGGCTATTTCATCTTTTCCTCCGTTTTTGGCTTCTTTCAGAATCTCGCTGAAACTGTCAATCCGCCAAAGAAACACATTGTTATGTTTTACGCTCGACAACCTTAGCAGTTCTATGGCATTTTTCAACTCAACTCTTGTCTCATTTAACAAAGCTTCTGTCTTCTTCAATTTATCTTTTGTGTTATTCAGCTCATCTTCTGTTTTATTTAACTTATCTTTTGTGTTATTCAGCTCATCTTCTGTTTTATTTAACTTGTCTTCGGTGTTGTTTAATTTAATACAAACTAAATCAAGATGGATTCTTGTTGCTGATTCGAGGTGATACTCCATTTCTTGACGTTGGACCTACATGAAAATTTATACTTCAATTACCAGAAATTATACCTACCTCTAACTAAGCCCTTAGCTTAAACAGCTAGTTCGATTTAACGTTATTTTTGATAACGGTATCACGTGATCTTCAACACACTCGTCAGAATCTTTTCTGTTGGTTGTATTTCCTACAACTTTCGACTTGAAAGGTCATTTATTACATGAATGCCTCCATAAATGTACGAGATCAATTTATTAATAATATACATGAAAAAAATATTCAGTTCTGATTGGTTAAGATAAATGCAGTCTTCAGGTAATTCAATGCAGAATAGGGTTAATTCAGTGCAAAGAAGTAATAAACCAGACATTCATTCATTCGTCAATAATCAAAGAAATTCACAGATAGCCAATGAAATGTGAGCCTTGGATGTCGCAACATTTGGATACGCTTAAAATTTGTGAGCGAAACAATGGCTGGTGTTTTATGTAGGTTTTCTTTCGCCACCGCAACAATAATACAGCAGCTGAAAAACAGCTCTAGCAACGAAAGCACTGTAAAACGCACTGCTTTTGGGTTGTCGGTTTGGAAAAAGTGGTGTTTGGAGAAGGAAATTGCCAAGGAAATCGAAAATTACGAGCCGACCCAACTTTGCTCTGGTGATTCTACGCCGAAATTAAAAGCAAACATAGTTAAACCTCGCAAACGACGATTCCATTCCATTCCATCGAAAGTGATTCAGACACAGACTGAATAATTCCTTGAACTGTTTAGCCGGACCTTGAACTTTTTTGCGCCATAAAGATGTGAAGATATCATTGTATCTTACTGTTTTGATCTAACGCGGGTTTGAATAAACTATTTTTGCCACTGATGCCAGCACTTTCGGCTTCTTTTCGTATTTTTCTATGTATATTATTAATACTTAATCACAAGATTTTTCTCGTGCAATTTGGAATAAATCAGTACTTTTTAATTTACTCGTGCTTATTTATTCTAAATTGCATTCGAATTCATTTGCTTTGTGAAGGGATTGGCTATTAGCGGCAGATATTGGTTTATCCACCTTACCCGCCAGAAACTGTCTGCTTCATTTCGTAGCTGCTGGGAACATTTTGTGTCACAAAAAACTAGCTTCCAGAATTCGTCTTGACATTATCAAATACGAAGCATACCACGATGGAATATAAGGTTATAAGGTGTATGCGTTTCTCTGGGCCTGTCGTATTAATTTCTCACCTTTGTAGTACAACCCATTCCTTCATGGGGACAGGAAATTATGGTCAGCAGACACTCATCTTTAGTGTGATTCGAAACCTGCATCACATGAAATAAAGGACTAAAATAAAGAGGAATGGCGCGCACCAAAATCTGTTAGTGGAAAAGAGTGCTGAACGGGTGGCGGGACTAAACGTGAGCGTCATGTTAAGTTCTACAGCCTCTTCTCTGCAGATACCACTTTTCGCTTATCTGCCATTTTCGAGTGGGAATCGAAATTAATGAATAGAACTGTGGCATTGTTTGGAATCCATCGTATGAAGTCAAGTGATTGACGTAGATGCAAGTGTGGATAAAGAAATTCAAAATCAATCGATGATCGCCGGTTACTGTCGCTGGAACACCACAGTGAGGTTCTCATAACAATTTTATGTAGCTCTCCTTCACCGTTTTGCGTTTTTCAATGACCTATGGCCTGGAGCAGGCTGAAAAAAGAATGAATGCGGCCTGTAAAAGTGGTTTGTTGTTTTTCAGTGAGAATGAGATTTAACGGGGAAATAACATGAGAGGCTTTAAATAAAGCAAAAGAGGAGTTGTTTGGCATTTTTCTCTCTTTAATATTGTGTGCCTGTGATTATGAATCCAATTAAAGAAAATTTTGATCAAGCATCAGTAAGAAACATTGGTCAGAAATTTTTATAGCCGTGAGGCATCCGCCTGTATGTCCGTCGGAAATGTTCTTACGATTCACAATTTTGAATGTTTTAAATTATCTTAGGAAATTTTCAATTAAAAACATGTAATTTGATGTTTGAAAGAAAACTATCATATATCAAAGCTGCATCTAGTCGCAAAAGATTTGCTGCAAGCTTCAGGGCCCAGTTGTATAGAGGGCGGATAACCCTATCAAACGGATAAATCGCTATCCAGCGGATAAGTGAAAGAAAAACGTATGGTGTTATCCGCTGGATAGAGTTTTATACAGTGGATAGCGCTATCCAACCTTCGAACAACCAGGGCCAGATTGTATATCACAGATAAAGCTGAAAGTCTCACCATATCCCTTGGAATTGAACGACCACAGCTGTTTGGACAAGTTACTGGGAACTTGCTGCACTGTCTAATATGGCCCTACGACAAGAAAAATCAAAGAAACACAGGAATGCAGAAATTTGATTTTATTACGTTTCCTTTTTTCAATCAATTTCCGTCGGTTGTCGGGCTGTAAAGAGTCTCAATGGGGTTAACCGTTAAGTATCCAAAATTTTTAACCAATAGCCGTAAAAGCCATAACCTCATTGAGACCTTTAAAAATCGAAAATATATTTTGTTATCTATATACTCTAATTCCTATTCCATTTTAAGGGTCTCAGTTTTTCCACCGAAACATTAAAAGATTTCCTGGCAAGAGGTGTATTATTTTTCTCGGATTCCTCCACTATAACAATCCTTACTTGCATCATGTAGTCTGGGTGGGGCTCCGTGCAATATGTACATTGAAGGATTCTCCATGGACAAACATTATTTTCGTGCTGCGTAAGATGTCTTCTCTGGACTTTTTCGTGACAGTTCTTGTTAGCACACGCTACTTGCTGAAAAGGGCAGGATTCCAAGTGGATCTGTTCAACAAATAAAACCAAAACAACTTTAAAGGGGTAAGTTTCTAAAGAAACTGTGGTGCTGCGTCGGTGGGAGAGTATAGCAGGTAATTAGTGTTAACAACTGGGTTGAAAACGTAAATGAGCCACCGTAAAGGGTAAAAAAGCTGACGTTTCGAGCGTTAGCCCTTCGTCAGAGCGATTGAATCTGACGAAGGGCTAACGCTCGAAACGTCAGCTTTTTACCCTTTACGGTGGCTCATTTACGTTTTCAACCCAGTTGTTAACACTAAATTACCTGCAAAACAACTTTAGTTTGGGCATTGGTTCCTTGCTCTCCTTGATCATGAGAAGTTAAAAATTATCAAGCCCATCGTCATGTAGGAGCTTGAGCTGTGTCTGTGGCTTATTTCAACAGACGAAAATATTGACTTATGCTGATACAGTTGTTTATTGACATTTATCGAAATATGCGTTAGTTTTACCTCCTTGTTCCTCAGCTTCCCAGTCCATTCACAGCCATCATTTGGACATCTGATCGCCATAGAGAGAACCCTCCTTTCTGTTGCTTTATCGGGGAAAATGTCCTTAGAAATAATCACAGTAATATTATTCTTACGTCACCAAGATCCAGATGGGTCAATTTATAAAGTGACAATTGTTTTCTCTTCATAAGAGCCTTTACTAGGTAGTAAAAATAAGTAAGATATATTCTATGAACAGAAAGCGAATCATTATTTAATTTTCAGAAGTTAAAAAGTTTACTTACCAGGTCTAGGTCCAGATTCTCTCTGTCTGTTGGGCAGGTTAAAGACTCCTCTTTACTTTTCTGTCTGAGAGAAAATTAAATCATTATGAATGGTAAAGAAACAAGTTGGTAAGTAAGTAAGTAACGAAGTATGCAAGCAAGCAAATATGTACTGCAATTATTCTCATACCCCATCTCAACCAACACTTTTATCTAATTCAATACAGTCGACGCCACTTAACAACATTGACAACAACCGTTGCTAAATCAACTTCCACTGTAGCACACAGAAACTACAATATCGAAACAAAAATATTGAATTGGATAAACACGGAAACGAAGGTACTCGATCATTAGTTCTGTTGTGTCTTTAGAAAAATATTTGCCCGTCGCTACAAACAGTGCGCCAAGCCCTTGCTGGAACTTTTCCGAGCGAGTATATTTTATTGCGCTGGCACAATTTACAAGGTACGTAAGATAGTTCTGTAAATTCATGTAATTCAATGGCCGAGTAATTAACTTGTGGATGACGAATGAGACGAACTGAGAGTTTGAATAGCACGACAGGCCAGTAGTATCGCAGCACTTATAAAAACAAAGTAGTGAATGTGGAGAAAAGATTTGAACTTTGAACAACAATCACGCTTGCAGTAGATAATTGCACTACCGATTTCCGCTTTCGATTCTAAGACATTTTGCCCTTTGAACTCGTATGGATCCCGTTCATTGCGTTTGATAATCAAGAAAATGTATCGTGCTACGTTTTGGAGGAAGTAAGGCGTACATTTTGATTGGAATAATTCTAGAAACTGAAAAATTGCATCACCAAGTAAATTAATGCTGTGGTCATTATCATTAAAATTGATGTTTAAGATCATGCAACCAACAACCACCCTCTAATTAGATGGACTTTGACTTTGGCAGCGATTTAATTCAGTTAAAACACTCTGATGATCTGTCATGAATTCTCTAGGGTGATTAGATTAAGTGAGCAAACGGACAACAATACTGAAAGCTGCTTGTCATAAACTCTTACCTTCCAATGCGCTCGTCAAGACATTCTTTGCAATATCTGTGGCCACACCTAGTAAGAACTGGCTCCTTTAGCGGTAAATGACATATGGGGCATTGAAAATCTTCTTCAACTTCTTTCACAAAGTCCTCTTCGTAGCCCGAAGGAGGGCAGTGGTCACTTGATGTGGATTCCGCCATTTTGAAATCTACCGGAGACACCGAGATTGATGATGAAAGGTACACAAAATTTGACCCTTGCTTCAAAATGTTTTTGTGGCGCAGTTACGCATGACCTCTTGGCAGAAGAAAATAACATTGATTTTGCATTACGTTCCTGGGATCAACAGTGTTTCCATACCATTTACAGAGAACAAAAGCGTCGTATTTGAGTCATGGTACCAGTACAGTTGCAGTTCGATTGGGTCTCGTTTTATTGAGAAACTCTTTTGAAAAAATTGGTTTCTGTTTATATTTATATTTGACTTTAGAGAGATTAAGGTCGTTTAAATCTGTATGAACATTTCAGAACCAAACTACAGGATTCGAGCGTGAGTCGAAAAATTCACTGAAGAAAAAAGGATAATGTTAGTGCCTCACTCCACACGCTCCCGGCGACGCGCTGACATCTCTCTCTCTCTCTTTTTTTTTTGACTCGCGTGGCGGACTACGCTGAGAAGGAGGGACTACTCATAATCTATAACAGCGCATACCGTGACTAGTGGCTCGGTCACCTGATTCAGTTGTGTACTTCTCCCATCTAAACAAGGCAGCGATAACGTGATTTTTTGCTCGAAATTCTAGCCTAGATCTTCCAGGCTATCAGCCGTGTTTGCGCTTGATGGGGGCAGGGAAATCAGCGAGAGAATGTCCAAGATGCAGAGCAAGTTTTCAAAGCAGGCATTGACGGAATAGCAGACGTTGTACAAAAGCTCTGCTCCAATGCGTTTTAGTTTGTCTATAATTAACAAAAATTCTTTAAAACCATACGCGCCCTCAGATACAGTATTTTCTAGACTCCGCGATGATTTCTTCTTTGTGGCCTCTTGAACTTCCAATATTCTCTCCATGGTGGATTCACCTATCGGTTGAAATCCTGTTTCTTTGGAATTGTCCATGTACTATTAATGATGGTACACATGGTTACTGTTCACGACAAATTCCACACAGCTGGCAAGTATAATGGTGCAACTGCCGCACGCTACGTCCTGATAGTGGTATGGCCTCATTGTGAACTCTAAGAGGAGTGCTTCAGCAGACGCTATTCCATACGTATTGTGTGCCATGGGATTTTTTCAATGGGCTCTTCGGGCCCCCCACTCTTCGCCTGTGCTCAGTGCCTTCTTTGTTTGTCTATCGGATAGGTTTTCAAATGGTTGATATTTGTTCTATAAGTGCATTGGTGAGAATCTATAAGCATAAATAGTTAGGATTTTAAAGGGATCTTTCTGATGGGCGACGAGAAGGGGCTTGAAGGCCAACATCGAAAGCTGCCTTACACTTCTGCTCATGTTCTACGACCGCTTGGAATAACGCTTTGCCATCTCTTAGAACCATGACATCGCACGACATCTGACATAGAACGCACAACTATGATATTCGATACGTTTTGTTCACCTTTTTCGTCATGAGAATCATTTGCTATATTTTAGCCGTTTCAAATATTTAGAGTATCAATCAGTGTGCTCTAAAAGTTCTGCCCTATCATATTTTCTTTTTAAAATGGTTAAAATTTAAGATTTATGAAGCTACTTAGATAGAGCGGTCGGAGTTTGCTCAAGAGACTAATTTGCATAATTCTGCTGTCACGCTAGCAAGTTTGAACGGCACTACGGCGAAGGAAATTATTAAGTGCAAGATGCTTTTACATATCAATGCTTTCGAACATCTCATTTAAAGAAATAAATCAGAAACGGTCCGATCTGGACTTGAGAAATATCACCTTAGAAAGGAAGAATACTTTTGACCAATTTCAGATAGCTGTATAACGGGTGTTATCAATAAATTATGGCGAACCTCTGAATAAACATTGAAACGCTTTCCAAACCCCTTAGATATCACGCACATGCATGCAGTGTGTTACGAGGAGCGAGCTTATCAACTTTTTAAATTTTCGATGTCGCAAGAGGTCAAAAAAGGACCCTTCGCAGCTTTGAATATTGAGAGCTCTCGAATTTTTTTGTAAACGTATTTTCAGAACCAATATAGTTTTATTTACTTACTATCAAAGATAGTTAAATGGCAAAGTTTGAGGTAAAACCCTTTTTTCCGATGCAAAATGCCCTGCACTACTCTTACGGAGATCGCCACTGAATGACATATTACTTGGTTGTAAATGATCTCCTACTGACCGAGATGAGTCAGAAATCCAGATAAATAGTGATAACATCGGTAACATTTATTCAGATAACGCTATTGCTATGCTTATGGCCCATCACAAACATCTATGTTAAACAACACAGTCAATAATAAAATCCGTATACCAGAAGAAGGTTATAAAAACTAAACTAAATTCACAAAAATTCAAAGCATCTAGGAGGCAACGAGAGGCTTTCCACAGTTTGCTCTAAGAGGTCCTTTTTGAAGGTCTAGGTGGAGAGCAGAGGATAAGCTAAGATAATCTTAGAACACATACATTTAACACTAAATCACTTTCTTCCTCTGACCTCGGCCGATTCAGAAGTTTATAGGTGACAGATCTTAGAGGTCCTAAATAAGAACGATGTTGAAGCCTATCAACCTAAAGCATAAAGCTGAATCATTAAGCGACTTATAAGATATTTATAAAATCTTGAAATAGTGCAAACAGCCTCTGTACGTCTATTAGAACAATATCAATTACATGTGACATTTACTGATCTACGATTCGATCCGTGCAGCTGTGCTCTTAACTTCCTAAAGTGGTACTTGGTACAACCGTAAGGCGAAGAGTGACAGTAGTTCAGTTTGGATAACAGAAAGGTGTGCGCTACAAGTTTAGAGGACTTCTTCATACATATATTGCGCGTGCGTTACTGAATGCCTTGTTTTGTTTAACCCATTAACTCCCAGAAGTTATAACATGAAACTTCACCCTGTAATATCCATACATTAATCGGCAAAGAGGTAATGAGAATATTAAAACTTATCAGGTAGAAGCTGCTATCTAGATCTAGCACCAAGTTCTCATAACTAATTTACAAGGAGATGTGTAGCAGCTAGAGAGGAGAATTAACAATCAGATCTTGGGAGTGAAAGGGTTAAAGGCTTCAAATTTAGATTTTGCAAAAATTACTACGCAAAAAAAAAAAAAGAAAAAAGAAAAAAGAAAAAAGAAAAAAAAAACAACAGGGCGGGAAAGGCCACCTCCATACTCCCCTAATTGGTTTATGAAGTATGCTCATTAACCTGAACAGTCAGTGATTCGAGCTCTGAAGGCATGCGGTCTTCGATCAAATTATAAAGTTGGCTCCTCCTGGATTTTATTTCAGCTCAGAGAGCTCACTTGGCCATAGTTTCGCAGGTTGGTCACAAGATGTAAAGACTTACTAGAGCCAATCCGTCATGCAATTTGTCACAGTCATGTCGAGAAGCTGACTCTTTCATTATTGATATTTTACTTTTGAGGCTGCAGTGCGGAATTAACTCGATTGCGAACTAATCTCAACCTGAAGAAACAAAGGAAATGAGTACTTTTAATTTGTGTCCAAAACCATCTGTTTCAGTTTTGGTGTAGAATGGATCATTGTTTATTTTCTCTTTTTCCTCATTCTTTGCCTGTTTCAAAATTTCTCTGAAACATTGAACCTTTATCAAAGTCAACTTGAGAATCTAGCTCCGTAATTCTTTTTTTGCCTCTAAGGCTAGAGCACGGAATCAATTAGATGGCGACCTAATCTCGACCTGTAGAAACAAAGTGTCATCCACAATGTAGTGCTGCGATTTAAGTTCCTCATGAGATATGAAACAATTAAAACCTATTCCTATGTTTTCTTCTGTTGTAGGCCTAGTAAAGCTCGGGATATTCTCTCCTATGAGCTCTGCAGTTTTGTTATATCTTTTGCCTGGTTCATCCTGTTGATCAATCAATGTGAACTTCACTTTCTTATTGAAATGCCAAGGTAATATTGCGTCATATTCACCTTTCATTATAATAATATATACCGACAGGTGAGTATTCTTTGCATCTCCAATCCCATCAGGGCAAATGAGTACTTTTAATTTGTACCCATAACCATCTGTTTCAGTTTTGGTGTACAACGGATCACTGTATATCTTCTCTTTACCCTCGTTCTTTGCCTTTTCCAAAATATCACTGAAACCGTCGATCCTCCAAAGAAACATGTTTGTATGTTTTACGTTTGACAGCTGTAGCAGTCCCACGGCGTTTTTCAAAGCAGCCATTGTCTCATTTAACAAAGCCACTGCGTTGTCGTACTTATCCTCTATCTTCTTCGATTTGTTCTTTGCTTCATTCAATTCATCTTCTATCTTATTTAGCTTAACACAAGCGAAATCAAGATGGACTCTTGTGGCTGATTCGAGATGAGACTCCACTTCCTGGCGTTGAACCTACATGAAAAGTTAAGCCTTCTCAAGACAGTTTTATAGGTCGTTTGCATAAACAGACACAGAGCTCTTGTTTAATAGCGATATCAGAACTTGTGGACTTCAAAAACTCAAATGTATGGAGATGAAGTGTTATGACGACTTATTAGAACAACAGCGCTGTTGCTGGTTGTCCTTCAGGACTTGTTCTTCGGATGTTCAAAATCGCGCACGGCCAAGTGCATCCTCGGAGACCCAGGGGCTGTGAGTCGATTTCAAGTCAGGGTGGAAGAGCCTCTAGGGACATTGTCTTACAAGACTAGTTCCAAACGGTTGCAGTCACAATCAGAGTGAAGTGTGCTTTAGAGTTCTTTCGTCTGTTTTAACATGGGGATGCACAAGAAGCTTAGTTGCACGCCTTGTTTGTTTGGGCCGTGCGACGAAGCTTTGCTCGAGGTGAAAAGTTTCAGTCTCAGCACACTATGTAAGAGAAATCGATTAGATTGTCCGCGAAAATCTTACCAGAAATTATACTGAATACCTTCGTAGGTATCACAAGAGAACGTATTTAAAAGTTTGCGAGGTTCGTATAAAACATTATGGTTGCAGGCGTCAATATGTCGCTTTAAACTTTAGACGAGATGTAAGCTTAAGGGCCCGGGCGCACTGGGCAAATTTTTGTTTATTCTGCGAAAAAATCTGTCACCAGTTCCCTAAGACAAGTGCGCCCGGTTATTTTTTAGACCTACCAAATTTTGTCAAGGCTTACCAAACTTCAGAGACGCCGTCGTCCTGCCTCGGAGCAGGACAAATTTTTGTCAGGCGTGAAATCTGACAGATTTGTCAATTTATATGCCATGATTTGAAGGAACATGTCAATCAAGAAAATTTTATCTCTACTTTCAGTCAGAGTATTTCAATCCGAAGCCCACCGAAATTATTTCTTAGGTGCGCGGCAATCAAACGGTGAAGGTGGCAGATTCGTGCCTCGGTATGCTGCATAACGATCCTTACTCAGAATACAACTATTACGGTTCCCAAGTTTACGTTCCAGCTGCATCTCCAGGGCCAAGTAATGTTCAATTTATATCAGTTAAAGTAGTCGACAGCGCTTTCTTTTGGAGCCTTATTTTTTTGTGTCCCATCGATGGCGCCTGCTCTATTTGGTAGATCCGAAAATTCTTCGAACGTTGCAATGGAGGCTCTTGTCTCAAGTGATTGACACGTGTGGTTAACAAATATTTTACTGTGTCTCAGTGCATCCACGCTTGACAAATTGAAAATTTGACAGAGACAAATTTTGTCGGGTTTTTTGGTGGGGCCAGACAAATTTTGTCAGTCCAGTGCGTTCGGACATAAGTCTTTCTAGATTTCTCGCACAATGTGCTGTGACTGAAACTTTGCCAATCCCGTGAAATTATTTCGTCGCACGGGCCACGCAGGTATGTCGAGCAACTGGCGCTTACGCTCACGTGGCTTTCTGTGCGCACCAAAATCATATCTCCTTCGACAAGTTGTTTAGGGAAGGTTCAGGGTTTTTTTTACGATGAGCGTGAATAATCCGAGTGGAAATGTTTCAGACCGTTGTCGAGTATGCTCTTTCGTTTTTATCAAAATTAAGAGACAAAGGAACCTTAATGGTGAGTTTATGAAAATATTTGAAGTTTTCAATCAAAAAGTTCAACCAGACGATGGTCTTCCGCGTGCAGTTTGCGACACTTGTCATGGAACAAACATCATGGCTTGTAACTGGGAGGAGACAGACTCCAACAAAAAAAAATGGTATGCCTTTGTCAGGGCAGCAGTTGAAAAGATTAAGCTCTTTCCAAACCCCGTCGGTTAATGTCCAAAAACATCTCTCCTTCCCACAATGTTCTCGAGTTTTTGTTCAGACTTTAATTCGCTAACCGGAAACACAGCCAAGCTTTCTCTAGGCGCTTACTGGAGGTCGTCCACGAACTTAACATTCTCTGTAACCTTGGCCATATTGTGAAAGACTTTACTACCGTGTGAAGGTTAGATTTTGGCGCGCACAGAAAGCTACGTGAGCGTAAGCGCCAGTTGCTCGACATACCTGCGTGGCCCGTACGACGAAATACCTGTGATACTTGCGAAAGTATTCAGTATAATTTCTGGTAAGGTTTTCGCGGACAATCTAATCGATTTCTCTTACATTGTGTGCTGAGACTGAAACTTTTCACATCAAGCAAAGCTTCGTCACACGGCCCAAACAAACAAGGCGAGCAACTGAGCTTCCTGCACATCTACGTGTTAAAACACACGAAGGGACTCTAAAGCATACTTCACTCTGATTGGGCAGAAAAACACAGAGATTTTCTAGCGCCAATCAGATGCCAGAACGACTGCGACCGTTTGGAACTAGTCTTGTAAGACAGTGTACCCGGGGGCTTTTCCGCCCTGACTTGAAATCGACTCACAGCCACCGGGTACCCGAGGATGGGTCAAGTACCGAGTCCAGCCGAAATTTTCTAGTGGAGCAACTTTAATTCAAGAATAGTATCCTCGGGAATAAGGTAGCCTTTAAGGTTTGAAAACAAAAAAATGGCGTGGGAAGGGGATTGTGAAGTGGTTACTTTTCACGACTGCTTTCTTTGGACTTTTTTGTCATATTCAGATTTAGGCTCAAACGTTTCAGAAACTGAAAAATATTTCATTTTAGCAGAACCTTTGCTTTCAAAACCGAGCGCAGGGAACACCATTTAAGACATCTGCTGAGCGCTTGTTCTTGTTTTTTTATCCGCGAGCGTGCAAGAAGTGAATACTGTGATCGGTTTTCGGTTCAAGATTTCCTGCTTCCATAGATACCTTTAAACGTCTTACACTAATTAGAAACTCTAGGAATTTCTTCTCTAACAAGGAATAAGCATTTTTATTAACTATGCTTCGAACTGCAAAACTCAGCATGATGGCAAGAAAACAAGAATGCATTTCGTGAATTCACTTTGCTAGCATTTGATTTTTGTTATTGGATTTTTACAATTAGTGACATGAATTCATGAAGGCTCAACTATGATGTTCTCACCTTTTGCTTACAACCCATCGGTGTATATGGACAGGAAATCCACGTTAGCCGACACTTGTCTTCAATGTGAGTTGAAACCTGAATCATGTCAAAGAAAGGAATAAACATGTTAAGAGAAGGGATAGCAATCCTCTCTTCTACCGTAGATGTGTGAATTGCTTTCGGAAAACAAAGTGTGATAGTATCCGTTCCTTTCATATGATGTCGCTCATGCACCACTTGAAAAAAGACTGCGAGGTAAATGATAAATTAATTTTGTTGTTCTGCTGAAAAAAAAATTTGGAAAAAGAAAGAAAAAAGTTCCCTATAACGCTTTGGTAACCTTTCTCCCTTTTATAAAAGTTGTGTGCATAAAGATACAATTAAAAGTCTCACCATTTCTCTGGGAATCGTACAACCACAGTGGTTCGGACAAGTTAGTGGAAACTCGGGGCACCTTGTGACATGATCCTACAGAAATAAATATTGAAAACATTTTTGGAATTTAATTTTTACCTCTTGTCAGATCCCCTGCTTTTTTTACAACCCTGTCGGGACTCATGTTTGTGAGGTTTATTTTTTTTCTTAGTTACAAAGTTTATTTCTTACTCGGCCTAAAGGCTCGTGCGGTCGGTACATAGAAATGTTGACTTGAAGCTCCTCTTCGAGGATAATCCAATTTATCAAAAAAGTGAAAACGTGAATTCTATGACTATCATAGTACCCACCTCCATTAGACACTCTGGGTGGGGTTCAAAACAGTGAATGCATTGAAGGATTCTCCATAGACACTCATTATTTTCGTGTTGTTTTAGATGTCTCCTTTGGACTATTTTGCCACAGTTTTTGTTGGTACAAGCCACTTGGTGAAAAGGACAAGATTCCAAGTGGACCTGTTCAACAAAAAAAGCATAACAGAGAGTTTCATTTAAAACTTATTGACTTACAGAAATCTACTCTCCCCTGGTTAGGAATACTAACCACAGTGTCTCCCTGTCTACTTTTCACCACGTCGGTGCTAGAGTTATATTTTGAGAAGGGGAGTTAGCTTCATTACAAAACGTTTAGGCTGATTAACATTCCAATAAATGTGTCAGTTTTTTACCTCCTTGCTCCTCAGCTCCCCATTCCATTCACAGCCATCACTTGGACATCTGATTGTCAGAGAGAGGATTTTCCTCTCTGTTGCTTTGTCAGGGAAAATGTCCTAAGAAATAATCGCAGTAACATTATTCCTACGTCTTCAAGATCCAGATAGGTCAATTTCTAAGGTGACAGTTGACTGAGGCATAAGTGTTTTTACTTATGAGAGCTTTTATTAGGAATTATTTCAAGAACAGTATTGTTTTAAGTAAAATACATATGGAAAATAAATAAGGCATATTTTGAAGAACAAAAAACAAACAAATAGACTAAAGAAAAGAAAACATCGTTCAAAATATTTAATCAAGAATAAAACTTGGGTTTCAGAAAGAATCTACCAAGTCAGACTATAGAGAATGGTCAAGACTTTATGAGCAATAAGAATAATGCTGAATAATTGTTTCCGTTTTTAAACCTTTTAACTCTCAGAAGTGATTTACATGTCACCTCTCCCTACACTATCCAACAGACAGGTAATAAGATTAAACTTATTAGTTAGAAGTTGTTGTCATGATCTAACACGAAATTCTTGTAACTCAGTTACAAGGAAATGTGCGACAGCCAGATGAGAGAATTAACAATCAGATCTTGGGAATTAAGGGGTTAACTGCACTCAGTAAGCAAATCATTCTTAAGTTTTCAGAAGTTAAAAAGTTTACTTACCCGGTTTGGGTCCAGATTTTGCCTGTCTACCAGGCAGGTGAAAGACTCTTTTTTATCGCGAGCAAAAAAACGAGTCAACAAGTGGGAATAGAAGTTCCTTAAAATGACAGAATTCAAATGAGTTTTTGAATATTTCAACGGTTAAGGGATCGTCAATCGATGTACAAATATTTCAGGTACTGGAAATATTCTCATATACCATCTCAAACAACACTTTTATTTAATTCAACACAGTCGAAAACACAAAACAACATTGATAACGACAGTTACTAAATCAGCTTCCACACCAACATATAGAATCTACATCATTGAAACAAGATATTTAGGGGGATAAACACGGAAACGAAGGTACGCGATCATCTGTTTTGTGTCTTTAGAAAAATATTCAGCCCTTAGCTATAAACATTGTGCCAAGCTGTTGTTAGGAATTTTTCTGAGAGAACATATTTCATCGAACAACACAATTTACAAGGTATACATAACATACGTCTATATGTTCATGTAATTTTGTGGCCGAGTAATCAAGTCTCGTGTGAAAGATAAGGCAAACTGAAACTTTAAATAGTGAGACAAGTCTAACAATATCGCATCGCTTAAAGCACAAACTAGAGAATGTGAAGAAAAAATTCAAACTTAATCGCTCTTACAGTACATACATGAACTACAGATTTCCGCCTTCGATTCTAAGGCAATTTGCTCTTGGGACAAATGAGTATGAAACCCGTTCATTACCTTTGATAATTAGGAAAATGTGTCTAGTTTCGTTCCTCGGGAAATTGGGCGCATATTTGAAACTAATCGAATGCAATTTAGAAATTGAAAAATTGCATCACCAAGTAAATTTCTGTAGTGGTCATTATCATTGCAATTGATGTTTAAGATCATGTCACCGACCACCATTCTCTAATTAGTTGAACTTCGACTCTGCTAGTGATCTAATTCGGTTGAAACACACTGATGACTTGTCATGAATTCTCTAGGGTGATTAGATTAAGTGAGTAAACGAACAACAATACTGAAAGCTGCCTATGGTTAACTCTTACCTTCCAATGTGCTTTTCAAGACATTCTTTGCAATATCTGTGGCCACATCTCGTAAGGACTGGCTCCTTTAGCGGTAAATGACACATGGGACATTGAAAATCTTCTTCAACTTCTTCCACAAAGTCCTCTTCATAGCCCGAAGGAGGGCGGCGATCATTTGATCTGGATTCCGCCATATTGAAATCCACCCGAGACTCGAAGTTAAATGATGAAAGAAACGAAAATATTTGACCCTTGCTTTGAAATGTGTTTGTAACGCAGTAACTCAAGACTTCTTGAAAGTGGGAAATAACGCTGCTTTTGCATCACGACATACTGCTCCCGGTCTCTCATCTGCATTTTCACTTGTACTGGCCTTGATAGATTGAAAATTTTTTATTTCTTGCAACACACTTTTCTGTGGAAAGAAATTATGACTTAGCTGGCGCATAGAAATCTCTTTTTATGAGGCTGTCATCGATTTATTTTATGACCGAATCAATTTTTTTTATTCATGGCGTAAGTTATTAAGACCATGCATTAGTGGGATACGTTTCTGGATTAACAAGGAGCAAAAGAGTCGTCTTTGATCGTTTCTTTCTTTTCTTCAGTACAATTGTGGTTCGATTAGATCTCGTTCATAAATCGTGAAGAAGTGTGATTGCGTTACACACCAGCAGTAATCATTTCGCGACAAGCTTGTGCCGTTAACTAGAGAAATGGGCAAATTGGACTCCTCTGCTACCTGTAGTTTGATTTCTTTCAAAGGAGACTTCCGTTTTTGGCGGTCTTCGGCGATTTAAATAGAAAAGTGCTTTTCTTTCCTCAAACTCAGGAATGTGAAATTTTGAATTTCCGAGCCTAACACTCTTCAGTGGTCATTTTCCAGCCCTCTCCTCAAGGATAGTAAGGAAAAAAACAAAAAACAAAAAACAAAACGGTGATCAGTTACAATATTAAGGCAAAAATGAGAATTCTTTAGAGTGCTATAAAAAATTTAATAATTATATTGGACATATGCTATCAAGATTTCACGACTTTCATACGAATATGATTGCATGTCGACTTTATATACAAGATCTTTAATCCGTTTTAGTCTGTCTTGATTACTGAAGATTGATATTATGTCTAATAGAACGGTTCAAATTAACAATCATCATTCATTTATCACTGAGACAGAGAAGGCAGAGTGTGTGGCTGTTATTTCAAGGGTTGTTGTGAAAATTCAAGTTTACCTTGCAGAAAAACTTGGAGAATATTGTAAGACCAAACTACGCTGATTACATGCAACGGCTTGGAAAAAAGTTCTGTAACCGTAGAATAGGTTTGTCATCGTGGTAAATAACACTTTAAAAAAGAGAAGTAGAATTTTTTTGTTTCACGATGTGCTCATTGCATATGAGGATCGCGACGTTTTGATTCCACTGTCCACAATTCTCACATCAGTGAGGCTGGCAGACCTATGCACAAGAGAATCAAAGAAGAATATCGGACTCGTGAAGACCCACACCACCGCTGTTTCAGAGAACGCCTACAACACCGGACGCCGCCGTATATTGATTGTGAACCCCATTTCTACACACGCAGGCTGGAAGAGGAAAAAAAGTCGATATTAAAGTTGACTAGTAGCAGATAATAGGGGTCTCAAGTAAGATTGGTATTTAGACGACTCATAGGGTAAACTTAAAAAAAAAAAAAAAAAAAAAAACAGTTCGGTAATGGGGCAATGAAATCCTGGTAGTTCAAGATGAAGAAACTCGGAAATTCGATCCGTGCAACTGTGTTCTTAACGTACTGCAGCATCCTTTCGTAATTGATGCTTGGATAACCACAACGCAGAGAGGTCTGTTGTTCCCGTTTGGATGACAGAAAGGCACTGCTTGTTTAGAAGGCCTCTTCGAAAATATGTTGCGCACGCGTAGAGAATGGTTTATTAATCGTGATTTTTTTTTACTTTTTACTTCGGAAAAATCTAATCTGAAACAATTCTACACGTGAACCTTGACACACGACCGTTGGAAAACCAGCTTGGTAACCCTGCCTCCTTTTTAAACTGAGCCTCGCCGGGAACCACATCGTAACTTGGCACCCGTGGTGCTAGGACACTTTCTTTTTGCCAAGTTACGGTATGGTCCTCGGCGAGGCTCAGGTGAAAAAGGAGGCAGGACTAACAAGCTGGTTTTCAATGTTCGTGTGTCGAGGTTAATGGGTAGGCGAGCTGTTAGAAACCTCTAAACTGGAAATTTTTGAAGAAAACTGCGGCTTAGCACCGGTTGCACGGGGAAGATTGAGTTTGAAGTGAATTGAAATGAAACTACAGTATATGTGCTTGGATTCTGCGTCGGATTTGCGGCCGTCCGGTCATTTTGCGCCGGGATTTTTCGCTTCTCGGATCGGGCGTTCGGAAATGGAGTGTTCAGCCTTGGGCTTTTCTCAGTTATATACGTAACCTCAAGATGGACAACTCGCTAAAATGGGTTCTTTTCATCAAAGTAAGCGGTCAGTAAAACCAGCGATATGCTGTGGAAGTAAGGTGGGGTATTTTTATGGAGAACTTGACGTATTTTCAGCCTCAGGCGCAAATGGGCTCTTTAAAAATTATAAATTGCCTCGACTGAACAAAATTCACAAATATTAAATACCTCTCACTAACCGCCTTCGAGGTTCACACCGTAAAGCAGGTAATTTAGTGTTAACCACTGGGTTGAAAACGTAAATTAGCCATCGTAAAGGATAAAAAAGCTGACGTTTCGAGCGTTAGCCCTTCGTCAGAGCGATTAGAGGAATTGTGGGTTGTGTGTGGATTTATATGTAGAAAAGGAGCTACGCCATTGGTGGGAATATGGTGACGAGAAAACAGGAATAAATTAGTTGAATGAAAAGCGCTCGTTGATTCCGTGGGGATTAAGGGTGCCGATTTGGAATATAAATTTTTGTTCTAGTGTTTTACGGCTTTCCGAACTGCCTAGATGTAAGGAAAGGCCGCAAACTGCCATATGCTGTTTAGAATGATAAGGAAGGTTAAAGTGTCTAGCGACTGGTTTGGATGCGTCCTTGTCATTTCTTTCCACATCGCGAAGGTTTTCTCGGAATCGGTCACCCAGTCGTCTTCCTGTTTCGCCGATGTATAACTTATAGCAATAAGTGCAAGTTATGCAGTAAATAACATTGGCGGAGGTACACGTAATACGTAAATATTCCCACCAATGGCCTAGCTCCACTTTCTACATATAAATCCACACACAACCCACAATTCCTCTAATCGCTCTGACGAAGGGCTAACGCTCGAAACGTTAGCTTTTTTACCCTTTACGGTGGCTAATTTACGTTTTCAACCTAGTTGTTAACACTAAATTACCTGCTATACTCTCCCACCGACGCAGCACCACAGTTTCTTTAGAAACTTACCCCTTTATTCACACCGCAAGGGATCGAGTTTTTTTCCACTCGGATTTGTGGCCTAAGCCCGGGCGACTGAAGTTCAGTAACTGAATTTCTCCTTAATATGTCTATACAATATCATGTAGACAAGTGATGAGATTTAAGAAAAATATAAATTATGGGATTGCTAATTGATCCCCTGTCAAATTCTCCAAACTAACATAACGAGAATTGCTTGGCAGATAGTAAGGAGAATTACGAAAGGGATCTTTGGAGTTAAAGGGTTAAGAAGGGGAAGATTTCAACTCAAACAAGGGTTTAAACTCACTGAACTAGACAGTGAAGTACAGCATGATCGATTGAACAATAATAGCGCACAAAATAACCAAGCGATGTAATCAGATGAATATTATTATCCAACTGCACAAAGTAGAGTACAAATTTTCTGCGATGTTGCACGGTTATTTGGACGGTTGGCTATTTTATACTGTGAAAAATCTTGTTTAACCAGTCGGCTGGGCGTGCTACGCTTCTCTATCCGCTTTTCTTTTCCTGCCTTATGAGAAATGAAAGGAAAGATTTAGCAGAAAAGAAGCAGTTGGATTATAAAATACTCGTCACAACACGGCCTAACTCGCAGAAATACTCAGCGATGCAACACACAAAATATTATATATATATATATATAAGATATATTTATTGAAAACGTTGCTTGTTATAACTCCAGACAAATTCAAACGAATGTAATCTAGTTTACGAGCCAATACTACAACTGCCGTCTGTCAATGATTTGCCATGTCCTGGCTATGTAAGCTCCCCAATGGGGGAAAAAAATCTTTTTCGACTTTTTTAAGAGGCAATGATCGGGTCTGAGGCTTAGCTTGAAATAACTTAGTGAATTCCCTCTGTTTTACCCTTGCCGTGCCAAAGAAATAAATTGAACTTCCTGCCTATTTTAACAAGTTTATCATTAATTAACAAGCTTGTATTATAACTCCTGTCTGCTCTTTCCGCGGCTCGAAAGGGTCTGTGTGGTCCTGATGAGAGAACATTAATGTAACAATACAGCCTCAGAATTATTTCAAGGACGAAACTTTATTCACGGCCGAGCAAATAGTGAGAGGATTTGGAAATATAGATAAGGAGTGATACCAGTGATAAATTTTATTCTAACGGCGCTATTGCTATTTAAGAATGGCGCATTACATAGATTTAAAATGATACAACCAGCAATAAAATCTATTCACTAAAATAACAAAATCAACAAAACTAAGGTTCCATTCACAATTATTCACAATATCTCGGAAAAAAAAAACTTCTCACAAAACATTTCTAGAGGTTCCCGTTTTGCCAATGAAGCTTTGTGTGGAGAGCGAAAGACAAGTAACAGATAAGTTCAAAATACATACATAAAGTGCATAATCGTTGTTGGTCTCGGGGAAAGAGCTCGGCTGATTTACTGGTGAGAGATTTTAGTAATCCTGAGTACAAACCTGCGATTTTGATTTTGATTTTTGAACGTATTAGCTAGGAGGTAAATTACTTAGCAAATTACAAATTATCAAGCAAACCTTAAAAAATCGATAATTGGTCAATGAAGGCTATTGGAATAGGACCGCTAATCTGAAATTCGTTTTTTTTAAAGCTGTAAAACATATAAAGCATGAAAAAATTACTCAGTTCTGATTGGTTAAGATAGATACAGTTTTCAGGTAATTCAGTGCAGATGAGGGTTAATTCAGTGCAAAGAAGTACCAAACCAGACATTCTGACTGGTCAATAATCAAAGAAACTCACAGATTGCCAATCAAGTGCGAGCCTTCGACGTTGCATCATTTGGACACGCTGGAAATTTGCTAGTGAAACAACTGCCGGCGTATTAAGTAGATTTTCTTTCGCCACCGCAACAACAATACAGCGGCTGAAAAACAGCTCTAACAACGAAAGCACTGTTAAAGACACTGCTTTTTGGTTGTCAGTTTGGAAAAAGTGGTGTTTAGAGAGTGGGATTGCCAAGGAAATCGAAAATTACGAGCCGACCCAGCTTAACACTTTATTCGAGCGATTCTACGCCGAAATTAAAAATAAACGTGGTTAAACCTCGAAACGACGATTCTATTTCATCGGAAGTGATTCGAACACAGACTGAACAATTCCTTGAACTGTTTAGGCGGACTTTGAACTCTTTTGCGCCTTAAAAAATATGAAAATATCATTGTATATTATTGTTTTGATCGTACGCGGTTGTTTTAACCGAATGCACAAAGTCACTTGCAGAGATTGAATAAATTATTTTTTATTAATAATAATAATGATAAACTTTACTTTTCGAGGATGGCACTTGACAGTATAAAATATTGATAAACTCGTGACCCTCAAAAACAAATTAAAAATAAACACAGATGAACATAAATAATAAAGTAATTAGGACTAGGTGATTAAACGATTAAAATATGAATTATTGAAGGATTAATATAAAATATATGAGAATAAGATAGAACAGCCTAAGCTATAGTAAAGTGATGAACATCTTTATAGGCTCTGGGTGCTGATCTATAATCAACATTAGTACTGATAGTGGTATCATCCACATATATGTGTGCTGCTGAATGTTGAGTTAAAGATTGAGCTGAGCTGAAGATTGAGTTAAAGCTCGTCAATAAGTCATATTAAAGCTGTCTTAGTGGAGAACGACTAAACCCATATTGGAGTTTGTACAATATCCCGTTTGATGTCAAGAAGTCACACAGATAATCAAAAATGTGTCTTTCAAGTAGCTTAGACAGGACTGGTAGGATTGAGATTGGCCTGTAGTTGTGATGGTCTGATCTGCTTCCATTTCCTTTAAACACAGGCGTTACTTTAGCTACTTTCCAGGCATATGGAAAGACTTTACTTGATATACATAGATTTAACAGTATAGTCAGAGGTGGTAGTACAGCAGGAGTAACAATCTTCAAAATCTTGGCGCTGATGCCATCATCACCTGTTGCTTAGTGACTTGGAATGGACAAAAGCAGTTCAGAGACTCGTTTCATAGTTATACTCTGGATTACAAATGCATGTTCAACTTAATTAATGGCACTTGGGCTCTGAGCCACATGTGTGCTTTCGGTAGGAATCAAATTCTTTGGATAATGAATGAAGAAGGCATTTAATAGTTCAGCCATACTGGTTTTGTCCGCAATTACATTGCCGCTATCAATCAACTTTTCAATACTAGATCGAGATTCCTCATAGTCACGTGACAAACTCTTTCTGAGCTTCCACAGTTTCCTAGTGTTGTTTTTGTTTTCACTTTTTGAACCTGTTATTTTTAGATCTTGTGCGATTATATTTCCTCGTAGAAACAATAGGAAGGTGATCGGAGATCCTAGAAGGGATTACGCTAATAATGTTAAGATGTTCAGGATGACTGCACCAAATATGGTCCAGGCAAGTCTTTGACAATGGCCTTGTGATCCTGTTTACAAGTTGGGTCAGATTGAAGCTGTGTAAAATTTTCACAAGGTGGTATTTTTTAAAATCAGTGAAAGATAAAGTATTCACATTAAAATCTCCCAGTAAGATCATCTCCTTGTTGAGTAAATAGGCATTCTCAATATTACTTTTTGTCTTGCTCTGTGTTGTAAGACGGAGGGCGATAGACAACAGCAGTTAGTGGAGAGCACTTTGATTTATAAGGAAAAACGTCCAGCAATAAAGCCTCTACTTTATCGTTTTCCAAGTCCATTCGTCGTTTCTGTTCTAAAGGGCTCGTGCAATTTTTTTGTTCTTTGGAAAAATTTACTCGTGCTTATTTATTCCAAAGCGCAATCGAATTCATGTGATTACCTATACGATGTATACCAATTAGCCACCACTCTGTTAAACAGGGGCTCTTCGGCAGGAAAACAAGAGTCGAGAGCATGATTCGAAACTATTATGGCTTCATGTTATCCACAGTTGGTCCTTATTTATTTGGGTTCATTGGAGATAGAAAAACAATTGGGTTTGCGATACTATCAACTAGGAGTCAGCATTAATAAGCTGAAAATCGAGTCAAACGTTCGTGGAAAATTATAAACGATTTGTGAGAGTCCACTCTTTGGAAAATTTGTCAAAATTTGAAAGAGAATGTAACCCTGTAGTTTTCTTAACCTTCAATACTGGAGTTCGTATTAAATGGTGCGACTAGTCTCAACCTGAAGAAGCAATGTGTTATCCACTATGTAGCGCCGCGAATGAAGTTTCAAATGAGATATGAAATTTAGAAGAACCCATCCCTTGTTTTCTTCTGTCTCAGGCCTTGCAAAGCTCGGATCCTTTTTTCCTAACGATCTCAACAGTCTTGTTTTCCCGTTGATCTAGATCGTCCTGTTAATCAATTAATGTGAACTTCACTTTCTTATTGAAGGGCCAGCGTAAAATTGCGTCATATTCACCTTTCATTAAAACCATGAACACCGAGAGGTGAGTTTTTTTGTCATTTCCAAACCCATTAGGGCAAATAACCATTCTTAACTCATAGCCAAAACTTTCTGTTTCTTTTTTGGTGTAAAATGGATCACTGCCTATTTCATCTTTTCCTCCGTCTTTGGCTTCTTTCAAAATCTCGCTGAAACTGTCAATCCGCAAAAAAGAAACACATTGTGATGTTTTACGCTCGACAACTTTAGGAGTTTCATGGCATTTTTCAACTCAACTCTTGTCTCGTTTAACAAAGCTTCGGTGTGTTATTTGATTTATCTTCTGTCTTCTTCAATTTATCTTTTGTGTTATTCAGCTCATCCTCTGTTTTATTTAACTTGTCTTCGGTGTTGTTTAATTTAATACATACTAAATCAAAATGGATTCTTGTTGCTGATTCGAGGTGATACTCCATTTCATGACGTTCGACCTACATGAACATTTATACTTCATTTGCCAGAAATTATACATACCTTTAACTAAGCCCTTAGCTTAAAAAGGTAATTTGATTTAACGTTATTTTTAATAACGGTATCATGTGATCTTCAACACACTCGTCAGAATCTTTTCTATTGGTTATATTTCCTGCAACTTCGACTAGAAAGGTTATTTATTACATGAATGCCTCCATAAGTATGCAAGATTAATTTATTAATAATATACATGAAAAAATTACTCAGTTGTGATTGGTTAAGCTAAATGCAGTTTGGAAATGATTAAATGCAGAAGAGGGTTAATTCAGTGCAAAGAAGTAATAAACCAGACATTCTGATTCGTCAATAATCAAAGATACTCACAGATAGCCAATCAAATGCGAGCCCTAGATGTCGCAACATTTGGATACGTTTAAAATTTGCGAGCGAAACAATGGATGGTGTTTTAAATAGGTTTTCTTTCGCCACCGCAACAATAATGCAGCAGCTGAAAAAACAGCTTAGCAACGAAAACACTGTGAAAAGCACTGCTTTTTGGTTGTCGGTTTTGAAAAAGTGGAGAAGGGAATTGCGAAGGAAATCGAAAATTACGAGCCGACCCAACTTTGCTCGAGCGATTCTACGCCGAAATTAAAAAAAAACATGGTTAAACTTCGCAAACGACGATTCCATTCTGTAACTGCTTCCGTTGAAGCTAAGTGTTACCGCTTCCGAGAAAAGCTGCGAAATATCTTTTGGTTAGGTTGACGGCCCCGTGATTAGTTCTCTTTAGGCATGTTAGGCAGAAAATTATAGAAAGCGTTTCAGTTCAAGATAAGACCTCGTGTGATCAAGATCGTTTTGAATAGAAGACAAGTTAGACTGTAATCCTCGATAAAGAAATCAAGACCCGCGAACGTTGGTAAGCAATAACTTGTTTCATGACTATGTTATCTAGCTCGTAGTCGTTACACAAAGTAAAATTTATCGCTCGTTTTTTACCTTTCCTTTGATTCCTTTAATTGCCACGTGCTCGTTTCCAAAATCGAGATTATTCTTAAGCTATGATCATAATACTTAGGTGATTTCTTTACGTAATAATTTCAGTTGACCGCTTCGATATAATAACGCCCCAAGGAATGGGAAAAGGAATAAAGAAAGAAAAGATCCTATTTGGTTAAGTGTTTATCGTATGCGCTTGTATCAACCCGCGAATCGAATTTACAACTCTAGCTTGAAATGAAACATTTACACATTCCATCGAAAGTGATTCGGACACAGACTGAACAATTCCTTGAACTATTTAGCCGGACTTTGAACTTTTTTGCGCCATAAAGATGTGAAAATATCATTGTATATTACTGTTTTGATCGTACGCGGGTTTGCATAAACTATTTTTGCACTTGATGCGAGCACTTTCGGCTTCTGCATAATTATGATAAGCTATATCGTATTTTTTATGTATTTTATTAATACGTAATCACATTATTTTTCTCGTGCAATTTGGAATAAGTAAGTACTTGTTAATTTACTCGTGCTTATTTATTCCAAATTGCATTCGAAATCATGTGATTACCTATACTAATGTGAAGGGATTGGCTATTGGCGGCAGATATTGGTTTATCCACCTTACCTGCCGAAACTGTCTGCTTCATTTCGTAGCTGCTGGGAAAATTTTGTGTAACAAAAAACTAGCTGCCAGAATTCGTCTCGACATTATCAAATACGAAGCATACCACGATGGAATATAAGGTTATAAGGTACATACGTTTCTCTCGGCCTGTCGTATTAATTTCTCACCTTTGTAGTGCAACCCATTCCTGCATGTGGACAGGAAATTATGGTCAGCGGACACTCCTCTTTAATGTGATTCGAAACCTGCATCACATGAAATAAAGGACTTGAATAAAGAGGAATGGCGCGCACCAAAATATGTTAGTGGAAAAGAGTGCTGAACGGGTGGCGGGACTAAACGTGAGCGTCATGTTAAGTTCTACAGCCTTTTCTCTGCAGATGCCACTTTTCGCTTATCTGCCATTTTCGAGTGGGAATCGAATATTATGAATAAAACTGTGGCATCGTTTGGAATCCATCGTATGAAGTCAAGTGATTGACGTAGATGCAAGTGTGGATAAAGAAATTCAAAATCAATCGATGATCGCCGGTTACTGTCGCTGGAACACCACAGTGAGGTTCTCATAACAATTTTATGTAGCTCTCCTTCACCGTTTTGCGTTTTTCAATGACTTATGGCCTGGAGCAGGCTGAAAAAAGAATGAATGCGGCCTGTAAAAGTGGTTTGTTGTTTTTCAGTGAGAATGAGATGTAACGGGGAAATAACATGCGAGGCTTTAAATAAAGCAAAAGAGGAGTTGTTTGGCATTTTTCTCTCTTTAATATTGTGTGCCTGTGATTATGAATCCAATTAAAGAAAATTTTGATCAAGCATCAGTAAGAAACATTGGTCAGAAATTTTTATAGCCGTGAGGCATCCGCCTGTATGTCCGTCGGAAATGTTCTTACGATTCACAATTTTGAATGTTTTAAATTATCTTAAAAATTTTCAATTAAAAAGATGTAATTTGATGTTTGAAAGAAAACTATCATATATCAAAGCTGCATCTAGTCGCAAAAGATTTGCTGCAAGCTTCAGGGCCCAGTTGTATAGAGGGCGGATAACCCTATCAAACGGATAAATCGCTATCCAGCGGATAAGTGAAAGAAAAACGTATGGTGTTATCCGCTGGATAGAGTTTTATATAGTGGATAGCGCTATCCAACCTTCGAACAACCAGGGCCAGATTGTATATCACAGATAAAGCTGAAAGTCTCACCATATCCCTTGGAATTGAACGACCACAGCTGTTTGGACAAGTTACTGGGAACTTGCTGCACTGTCTAATATGGCCCTACGACAAGAAAAATCAAAGAAACACAGGAATGCAGAAATTTGATTTTATTACGTTTCCTTTTTTCAATCAATTTCCGTCGGTTGTCGGGCTGTAAAGAGTCTCAATGGGGTTAACCGTTAAGTATCCAAAATTTTTAACCAATAGCCGTAAAAGCCATAACCTCATTGAGACCTTTAAAAATCGAAAATATATTTTGTTATCTATATACTCTAATTCCTATTCCATTTTAAGGGTCTCAGTTTTTCCACCGAAACATTAAAAAGATTTCCTGGCAAGAGGTGTATTATTTTTTTCTCGGATTCCTCCACTATAACAATCCTTACTTGCATCATGTAGTCTGGGTGGGGCTCCGTGCAATATGTACATTGAAGGATTCTCCATGGACAAACATTATTTTCGTGCTGCGTAAGATGTCTTCTCTGGACTTTTTCGTGACAGTTCTTGTTAGCACACGCTACTTGCTGAAAAGGGCAGGATTCCAAGTGGATCTGTTCAACAAATAAAACCAAAACAACTTTAAAGGGGTAAGTTTCTTAAGAAACTGTGGTGCTGCGTCGGTGGGAGAGTATAGCAGGTAATTAGTGTTAACAACTGGGTTGAAAACGTAAATGAGCCACCGTAAAGGGTAAAAAAGCTGACGTTTCGAGCGTTAGCCCTTCGTCAGAGCGATTGAATCTGACGAAGGGCTAACGCTCGAAACGTCAGCTTTTTTACCCTTTACGGTGGCTCATTTACGTTTTCAACCCAGTTGTTAACACTAAATTACCTGCAAAACAACTTTAGTTTGGGCATTGGTTCCTTGCTCTCCTTGATCATGAGAAGTTAAAAATTATCAAGCCCATCGTCATGTAGGAGCTTGAGCTGTGTCTGTGGCTTATTTCAACAGACGAAAATATTGACTTATGCTGATACAGTTGTTTATTGACATTTATCGAAATATGCGTTAGTTTTACCTCCTTGTTCCTCAGCTTCCCAGTCCATTCACAGCCATCATTTGGACATCTGATCGCCATAGAGAGAACCCTCCTTTCTGTTGCTTTATCGGGGAAAATGTCCTTAGAAATAATCACAGTAATATTATTCTTACGTCACCAAGATCCAGATGGGTCAATTTATAAAGTGACAATTGTTTTCTCTTCATAAGAGCCTTTACTAGGTAGTAAAAATAAGTAAGATATATTTCATGAACAGAAAGCGAATCATTATTTAATTTTCAGAAGTTAAAAAGTTTACTTACCAGGTCTGGGTCCAGATTCTCTCTGTCTGTTGGGCAGGTTAAAGACTCCTCTTTACTTTTCTGTCTGAGAGAAAATTAAATCATTATGAATGGTAAAGAAACAAGTTGGTAAGTAAGTAACGAAGTAAGCAAGCAAGCAAATATGTACTGCAATTATTCTCATACCCCATCTCAACCAACACTTTTATCTAATTCAATACAGTCGACGCCACTTAACAACATTGACAACAACCGTTGCTAAATCAACTTCCACTGTAGCACACAGAAACTACAATATCGAAACAAAAATATTGAATTGGATAAACACGGAAACGAAGGTACTCGATCATTAGTTCTGTTGTGTCTTTAGAAAAATATTTGCCCGTCGCTACAAACAGTGCGCCAAGCCCTTGCTGGAACTTTTCCGAGCGAGTATATTTTATTGCGCTGGCACAATTTACAAGGTACGTAAGATAGTTCTGTAAATTCATGTAATTCAGTGGCCGAGTAATTAACTTGTGGATGACGAATGAGATGAACTGAGAGTTTGAATAGCACGACAGGCCTAGTAGTATCGCAGCACTTATAAAAACAAAGTAGTGAATGTGGAGAAAAGATTTGAACTTTGAACAACAATCACGCTTGCAGTAGATAATTGCACTACCGATTTCCGCTTTCGATTCTAAGACATTTTGCTCTTTGAACTCGTATGGATCCCGTTCATTGCGTTTGATAATCAAGAAAATGTATCGTGCTACGTTTTGGAGGAAGTAAGGCGTACATTTTGATTGGAATAATTCTAGAAACTAAAAAATTGCATCACCAAGTAAATTAATGCTGTGGTCATTATCTTTAAAATTGATGTTTAAGATCATGCAACCAACAACCACCCTCTAATTAGATGGACTTTGACTTTGGCAGCGATTTAATTCAGTTAAAACACTCTGATGATCTGTCATGAATTCTCTAGGGTGATTAGATTAAGTGAGCAAACGGACAACAATACTGAAAGCTGCTTGTCATAAACTCTTACCTTCCAATGCGCTCGTCAAGACATTCTTTGCAATATCTGTGGCCACACCTAGTAAGAACTGGCTCCTTTAGCGGTAAATGACATATGGGGCATTGAAAATCTTCTTCAACTTCTTTCACAAAGTCCTCTTCGTAGCCCGAAGGAGGACAGTGGTCACTTGATGTGGATTCCGCCATTTTGAAATCTACCGGAGACACCGAGATTGATGATGAAAGGTACACAAAATTTGACCCTTGCTTCAAAATGTTTTTGTGGCGCAGTTACGCATGACCTCTTGGCAGAAGAAAATAACATTGATTTTGCATTACGTTCCTGGGATCAACAGTGTTTCCATACCATTTACAGAGAACAAAAGCGTCGTATTTGAGTCATGGTACCAGTACAGTTGCAGTTCGATTGGGTCTCGTTTTATTGAGAAACTCTTTTGAAAAAATTGGTTTCTGTTTATATTTATATTTGACTTTAGAGAGATTAAGGTCGTTTAAATCTGTATGAACATTTCAGAACCAAACTACAGGATTCGAGCGTGAGTCGAAAAATTCACTGAAGAAAAAAGGATAATGTTAGTGCCTCACTCCACACGCTCCCGGCGACGCGCTGACATCTCTCTCTCTCTCTTTTTTTTTTTTCGCGTGGCGGACTACGCTGAGAAGGAGGGACTACTCATAATCTATAACAGCGCATACCTTGACTTGTGGCTCGGTCACCTGATTCAGTTGTGTACTTCTCCCATCTAAACAAGGCAGCGATAACGTGATTTTTTGCTCGAAATTCTAGCCTAGATCTTCCAGGCTATCAGCCGTGTTTGCGCTTGATGGGGGCAGGGAAATCAGCGAGAGGAAATGTCCAAGATGCAGAGCAAGTTTTCAAAGCAGGCATTGACAGAATAGCAGACGTTGTACAAAAGCTCTGCTCCAATGCGTTTTAGTTTGTCTATAATTAACAAAAATTCTTTAAAACCATACGCGCCCTCAGATACAGTATTTTCTAGACTCCGCGATGATTTCTTCTTTGTGGCCTCTTGAACTTCCAATATTCTCTCCATGGTGGATTCACCTATCGGTTGAAATCCTGTTTCTTTGGAATTGTCCATGTACTATTAATGATGGTACACATGGTTACTGTTCACGACAAATTCCACACAGCTGGCAAGTATAATGGTGCAACTGCCGCACGCTACGTCCTGATAGTGGTATGGCCTCATCGTGAACTCTAAGAGGAGTGCTTCAGCAGACGCTATTCCATACGGATTGTGTGCCATTGGATTTTTTTCAATGGGCTCTTTGGGCCCCTCACTCTTCGCCTGTGCTCAGTGCCTTCTTTATTTGTCTATCGGATAGGTTTTCAAATGGTTGATATTTGTTCTATAAGTGCATTGGTGAGAATCTATAAGCATAAATAGTTAGGATTTTAAAGGGATCTTTCTGATGGGCGACGAGAAGGGGCTTGAAGGCCAACATCGAAAGCTGCCTTACACTTCTGCTCATGTTCTATGACCACTTGGAATAACGCTTTGCCATCTCTTAGAACCATGACATCGCACGACATCCGACATAGAACGTACAACTATGATGTTTGATACGTTTTGTTCACCTTTTTCGTCATGAGAATCATTTGCTATATTTTAGCCGTTTCAAATATTTAGAGTATCAATCAGTGTGCTCTAAAAGTTCTGCCCTATCATATTTTCTTTTTAAAATGGTTAAAATTTAAGATTTATGAAGCTATTTAGATAGAGCGGTCGGAGTTTGCTCAAGAGACTAATTTACATAATTCTGCTGTCACGCTAGCAAGTTTGAACGGCACTACGGCGAAGGAAATTATTAAGTGCAAGATGCTTTTACATATCAATGCTTTCGAACATTTCATTTAAAGAAATAAATCAGAAACGGTCCGATCTGGACTTGAGAAATATCACCTTAGAAAGGAAGAATACTTTTGACCAATTTCAGATAGCTGTATAACGGGTGTTATCAATAAATTATGGCGAACCTCTGAATAAACATTGAAACGCTTTCCAAACCCCTTAGATATCACGCACATGCATGCAGTGTGTTACGAGGAGCGAGCTTATCAACTTTTTAAATTTTCGATGTCGCAAGAGGTCAAAAAAGGACCCTTCGCAGCTTTGAATATTGAGAGCTCTCGAACTTTTTTGTAAACGTATTTTCAGAACCAATATAGTTTTATTTACTTACTATCAAAGATAGTTAAATGGCAAAGTTTGAGGTAAAACCCCTTTTTCCGATGCAAAATGCCCTGCACTACTCTTACGGAGATCGCCACTGAATGACTTATTACTTGGTTGTAAATGATCTCCTACTGACCGAGATGAGTCAGAAATCCAGATAAATAGTGATAACATCGGTAACATTTATTCAGATAACGCTATTGCTATGCTTATGGCCTATCACAAACATCTATGTTAAACAACACAGTCAATAATAAAATCCGTATACCAGAAGAAGGTTATAAAAACTAAACTAACCTCCTGGATTTTATTTCAGCTCAGAGAGCTCACTTGGCCATAGTTTCGCAGGTTGGTCACAAGATGTAAAGACTTACGAGAGCCAATCCGTCATGCAATTTGTCACAGTCATGTCGAGAAGCTGACTCTTTCATTATTGATATTTTACTTTTGGGGCTGCAGTGCGGAATTAACTCGATTGCGAACTAATCTCAACCTGAAGAAACAAAGGAAATGAGTACTTTTAATTTGTGGCCAAAACCATCTGTTTCAGTTTTGGTGTAGAATGGATCATTGTTTATTTTCTCTTTTTCCTCATTCTTTGCCTGTTTCAAAATTTCTCTGAAACATTGAACCTTTATCAAAGTCAACTTGAGAATCTAGCTCCGTAATTCTTTTTTTGCCTCTAAGGCTAGAGCACGGAATCAATTAGATGGCGACCTAATCTCGACCTGTAGAAACAAAGTGTCATCCACAATGTAGTGCTGCGATTTAAGTTCCTCATGAGATATGAAACAATTAAAACCTATTCCTATGTTTTCTTCTGTTGTAGGCCTAGTAAAGCTCGGGATATTCTCTCCTATGAGCTCTGCAGTTTTGTTATATCTTTTGCCTGGTTCATCTTGTTGATCAATCAATGTGAACTTCACTTTCTTATTGAAATGCCAAGGTAATATTGCGTCATATTCACCTTTCATTATAATAATATATACCGACAGGTGAGTATTCTTTGCATCTCCAATTCCATCAGGGCAAATGAGTACTTTTAATTTGTACCCATAACCATCTGTTTCAGTTTTGGTGTACAACGGATCACTGTATATCTTCTCTTTACCCTCGTTCTTTGCCTTTTCCAAAATATCACTGAAACCGTCGATCCTCCAAAGAAACATGTTTGTATGTTTTACGTTTGACAGCTGTAGCAGTCCCACGGCGTTTTTCAAAGCAGCCATTGTCTCATTTAACAAAGCCACTGCGTTGTCGTACTTATCCTCTATCTTCTTCGATTTGTTCTTTGCTTCATTCAATTCATCTTCTATCTTATTTAGCTTAACACAAGCGAAATCAAGATGGACTCTTGTGGCTGATTCGAGATGAGACTCCACTTCCTGGCGTTGAACCTACATGAAAAGTTAAGCCTTCTCAAGACAGTTTTATAGGTCGTTTGCATAAACAAACACAGAGCTCTTGTTTAATAGCGATATCAGAACTTGTGGACTTCAAAAACTCAAATGTATGGAGATGAAGTGTTATGACGACTTATTAGAACAACAGCGCTGTTGCTGGTTGTCCTTCAGGACTTGTTCTTCGGATGTTCAAAATCGCGCACGGCCAAGTGCATCCTCGGAGACCCAGGGGCTGTGAGTCGATTTCAAGTCAGGGTGGAAGAGCCTCTAGGGACATTGTCTTACAAGACTAGTTCCAAACGGTTGCAGTCACAATCAGAGTGAAGTGTGCTTTAGAGTTCTTTCGTCTGTTTTAACATGGGGATGCACAAGAATCTTAGTTGCACGCCTTGTTTGTTTGGGCCGTGCGACGAAGCTTTGCTCGAGGCGAAAAGTTTCAGTCTCAGCACACTATGTAAGAGAAATCGATTAGATTGTCCGCGAAAATCTTACCAGAAATTATACTGAATACCTTCGTAGGTATCACAAGAGAACGTATTTAAAAGTTTGCGAGGTTCGTATAAAACATTATGGTTGCAGGCGTCAATATGTCGCTTTAAACTTTAGACGAGATGTAAGCTTAAGGGCCCGGGCGCACTGGGCAAATTTTTGTTTATTCTGCGAAAAAATCTGTCACCAGTTCCCTAAGACAAGTGCGCCCGGTTATTTTTTTAGACCTACCAAATTTTGTCAAGGCTTACCAAACTTCAGAGACGCCGTCGTCCTGCCTCGGAGCAGGACAAATTTTTGTCAGGCGTGAAATCTGACAGATTTGTCAATTTATATGCCATGATTTGAAGGAACATGTCAATCAAGAAAATTTTATCTCTACTTTCAGTCAGAGTATTTCAATCCGAAGCCCACCGAAATTATTTCTTAGGTGCGCGGCAATCAAACGGTGAAGGTGGCAGATTCGTGCCTCGGTATGCTGCATAACGATCCTTACTCAGAATACAACTATTACGGTTCCCAAGTTTACGTTCCAGCTGCATCTCCAGGGCCAAGTAATGTTCAATTTATATCAGTTAAAGTAGTCGACAGCGCTTTCTTTTGGAGCCTTATTTTTTTGTGTCCCATCGATGGCGCCTGCTCTATTTGGTAGATCCGAAAATTCTTCGAACGTTGCAATGGAGGCTCTTGTCTCAAGTGATTGACACGTGTGGTTAACAAATATTTTACTGTGTCTCAGTGCATCCACGCTTGACAAATTGAAAATTTGACAGAGGCAAATTTTGTCGGGTTTTTTGGTGGGGCCAGACAAATTTTGTCAGTCCAGTGCGTTCGGACATAAGTCTTTCTAGATTTCTCGCACAATGTGCTGTGACTGAAACTTTGCCAATCCCGTGAAATTATTTCGTCGCACGGGCCACGCAGGTATGTCGAGCAACTGGCGCTTACGCTCACGTGGCTTTCTGTGCGCACCAAAATCATATCTCCTTCGACAAGTTGTTTAGGGAAGGTTCAGGGTTTTTTTACGATGAGCGTGAATAATCCGAGTGGAAATGTTTCAGACCGTTGTCGAGTATGCTCTTTCGTTTTTATCAAAATTAAGAGACAAAGGAACCTTAATGGTGAGTTTATGAAAATATTTGAAGTTTTCAATCAAAAAGTTCAACCAGACGATGGTCTTCCGCGTGCAGTTTGCGACACTTGTCATGGAACAAACATCATGGCTTGTAACTGGGAGGAGACAGACTCCAACAAAAAAAAATGGTATGCCTTTGTCAGGGCAGCAGTTGAAAAGATTAAGCTCTTTCCAAACCCCGTCGGTTACTGTCCAAAAACATCTCTCCTTCCCACAATGTTCTCGAGTTTTTGTTCAGACTTTAATTCGCTAACCGGAAACACAGCCAAGCTTTCTCTAGGCGCTTACTGGAGGTCGTCCACGAACTTAACATTCTCTGTAACCTTGGCCATATTGTGAAAGACTTTGCTACCGTGTGAGGGTTAGATTTTGGCGCGCACAGAAAGCTACGTGAGCGTAAGCGCCAGTTGCTCGACATACCTGCGTGGCCCGTACGACGAAATACCTGTGATACTTGCGAAAGTATTCAGTATAATTTCTGGTAAGGTTTTCGCGGACAATCTAATCGATTTCTCTTACATTGTGTGCTGAGACTGAAACTTTTCACATCAAGCAAAGCTTCGTCACACGGCCCAAACAAACAAGGCGAGCAACTGAGCTTCCTGCAAATCTACGTGTTAAAACACACGAAGGGACTCTAAAGCATACTTCACTCTGATTGGGCAGAAAAACACAGAGATTTTCTAGCGCCAATCAGATGCCAGAACGACTGCGACCGTTTGGAACTAGTCTTGTAAGACAATGTACCCGGGGGCTTTTCCGCCCTGACTTGAAATCGACTCACAGCCCCCGGGTACCCGAGGATGGGTCAAGTACCGAGTCCAGCCGAAATTTTCTAGTGGAGCAACTTTAATTCAAGAATAGTATCCTCGGGAATAAGGTAGCCTTTAAGGTTTGAAAACAAAAAAATGGCGTGGGAAGGGGATTGTGAAGTGGTTACTTTTCACGACTGCTTTCTTTGGACTTTTTTGTCATATTCAGATTTAGGCTCAAACGTTTCAGAAACTGAAAAATATTTCATTTTAGCAGAACCTTTGCTTTCAAAACCGAGCGCAGGGAACACCATTTAAGACATCTGCTGAGCGCTTGTTCTTGTTTTTTTTTATCCGCGAGCGTGCAAGAAGTGAATACTGTGATCGGTTTTCGGTTCAAGATTTCCTGCTTCCATAGATACCTTTAAACGTCTTACACTAATTAGAAACTCTAGGAATTTCTTCTCTAACAAGGAATAAGCATTTTTATTAACTATGCTTCGAACTGCAAAACTCAGCATGATGGCAAGAAAACAAGAATGCATTTCGTGAATTCACTTTGCTAGCATTTGATTTTTGTTATTGGATTTTTACAATTAGTGACATGAATTCATGAAGGCTCTACTATGATGTTCTCACCTTTTGCTTACAACCCATCGGTGTATATGGACAGGAAATCCACGTTAGCCGACACTTGTCTTCAATGTGAGTTGAAACCTGAATCATGTCAAAGAAAGGAATAAACATGTTAAGAGAAGGGACAGCAATCCTCTCTTCTACCGTAGATGTGTGAATTGCTTTCGGAAAACAAAGTGTGATAGTATCCGTTCCTTTCATATGATGTCGCTCATGCACCACTTGAAAAAAGACTGCGCGGTAAATGATAAATTAATTTTGTTGTTCTGCTGAAAAAAAAAATTTGGAAAAAGAAAGAAAAAAGTTCCCTATAACGCTTTGGTAACCTTTCTCCCTTTTATAAAAATTGTGTGCATAAAGATACAACTAAAAGTCTCACCATTTCTCTGGGAATCGTACGACCACAGTGGTTCGGACAAGTTAGTGGGAACAGGGGGCACCTTGTGACATGATCCTACAGAAATAAATATTGAAAACATTTTTGGAATTTAATTTTTACCTCTTGTCAGATCCCCTGCTTTTTTTACAATCCTGTTGGGAGTCATGTTTGTGAGGTTTATTTTTTTGCTCAGTTACATAGTTTATTTCTTACCCGGCCTAAAGACTCTTGCGGTCGGTACATAGAAATGTTGACTTGAAGCTCTTCTTCGAGGATAATCCAATTTATCAAAAAAGTGAAAACGTGAATTCTATGACTATCACAGTACCCACCTCCATTTGACACTCTGGGTGGGGTTCAAAACAGTGAGTGCATTGAAGGATTCTCCATGGACACTCATTATTTTCGTGTTGTTTTAGATGTCTCCTTTGGACTATTTTGCCACAGTTTTTGTTGGTACACGCCACTTGGTGAAAAGGACAAGATCCCAAGTGGGCCTGTTCAACAAAACAAAGCATAACTGAGAGTTTCATTTAAAACTTATTGACTTACAGAAATCTACTCTCCCCTGGTTAGGAGTACTAACCACAGTGTCTCCCTGTCTACTTTTCACCATGTCGGTGCTAGAGTTATATTTTGAGAAGGGGAGTTAGCTTTATTACAAAACGTTTAGGCTGATTAACATTCCAATAAATGTGTGTCAGTTTTTTACCTCCTTGCTCCTCAGCTCCCCCTTCCATCCACAGCCATCACTTGGACATCTGATTTTAAGAGAAAGGATTTTCCTCTCTGTTGCTTTGTCAGGGAAAATGTCCTAAGAAATAATCGCAGTAACATTATTCTTACGTCTCCAAGATCCAGATAGGTCAATTTCTAAGGTGACAATTGACTAAGGCATAAGTGTTTTTACTTAGGAGAGCCTTTACTAGGAATTATTTGAAGAATAGTATTGTTTTAAGTAAAATACATTTGGAAAATAAATAAGGCATATTTTCAAGAACAAAAAACAAACAAATAGACTAAAGAAAAGAAAACATTGTTCAAAATATTTAATCAAAAATAAAACTTGGGTTTCAGAAAGAATCTACCAAGTCAGACTATTGAGAATGGTCAAGACTTTATGAGCAATAAGAACAATGCTGAATAATTGTTTCTGTTTTTTAACCCTTTAACTTCCAGAAGTGATTTACATGTAACCTCTCCCTACACTATCCAACAAACAGGTAATGAGATTACTCAAACTTATTAGTTAGAGGTTGTTGTCATGATGTAACACGGAATTCTTGTAACTCAATTGCAAGGGAATGTGTGACAGCTAGATGGGAGAATTATCAATCAGATCATGGGAATTAAGGGGTTAACTGCACCCAGTAAGCAAATCATTCTTAAATTTTCAGAAGTTAAAAAGTTTACTTACCCGATTTGGGTCCAGATTTTGCCTGTCTACCGGGCAGGTTAAAGACTCTTCTTTATTTTGCTGTCTGTGAGAAGATCAAATTGTTAAGTAAGTAAGTAAGTAAGCGAGCAAGCGAGTAAGAAAGTGCCTTAAAATGACAGAATTCAAATGAATTTTTGAATATTTTAACGGTTAAGGGATCTTCAATCGATGTACAAATATTGCAGGTGTTGGAAATATTCTCATATACCATCTCAACCAACACTTTTATTTAATTCAATACAGTCGACAACACAAAACAACATTGACAAAAACAGTTGTTAAATCAACTTTCACAGCAACATGCAGAATCTACAACATCGAAAAAAGATATTTAGGGGGATAAACACGGAAACGAAGGTACTCGATCATCTGTTTTGTGTCTTAAGAAAAATATTTAGCACTTAGCATTGTGCCAAGCCGTTGTTAGGAATTTTTCCGAGAGGACATATTTCATCGAACCAACACAATTTACAAGGTACATAATATACGTCTATATGTTCATGTAATTTAGTGGCCGAGTAATGAAGTCTCGTGTGAAGGATGAGGCAAACTGAAACTTTAAATAGCGAGATAAGTCTAACAGTATCGCATCACTTAAAGCACAAACTAGAAAATATGAAGAAAATATTTAGCACTTAGCTATATACATTGTGCCAAGCCGTTGTTAGGAATTTTTCCGAGAGGACATATTTCATCGAACCAACACAATTTACAAGGTACATAATATACGTCTATATGTTCATGTAATTTAGTGGCCGAGTAATGAAGTCTCGTGTGAACGATGAGGTAAACTGAAACTTTAAATAGCGAGATAAGTCTAACAGTATCGCATCACTTAAAGCACAAACTAGAAAATATGAAGAAAAAATTCAAACTTAATTACGCTTACAGTACATAATTGAACTACAGATTTCCGCTTTCGATTCTAAGATAATTTATTTTTGGGACAAGTAAGAATGAAACCCGTTCATTACCTTTGATAATTAGGAAAATGTGTCTTGTTTCGTTCTTGGGGAAGTTGAGCGCATATTTTAAACTAATCGAATGCAATGTTAGACATTGAAAAATTGCATCACCAAGTAAATTTCTGTAGTGGTCATTATCGTTGCAATTGATGTTTAAGATCATGCAACCGACCACCATTCTCTAATTAGTTAAACTTCGACTCTGCTAGTGATTTAATGCGGTTGAAACACAATACTGAAAGCTGCTCATGGTAAACTCTCACCTTCCAGTGTGCTCGTCAAGACATTCTTTGCAATATCTGTGGCCACATCTCGTAAGAACTGGTTCCTTTAGCGGTAAATGACATATGGGACACTGAAAATCTTCTTCAACTTCTTCCACAAAGTCCTCTTCATAGCCCGAAGGAGGACGGTGATCATTTGATCTGGATTCCGCCATATTGAAATCCACCCGAGACTCGAAGTCAAATGATGAAAGAAACGTAAATATTTGACCCTTGCTTTGAAATGTGATTGTAACGCAGTAACTCAAGACTTCTTGAAAGTGGGAAATAACGCTGCTTTTGTATCACGACATATTGCTCTCGCTCTCCCGACTGCATTTTCACTTGTATTGGCTTTGATCGATTGAAAAATTTTTTATCTATTGCAACACCCTTTTCTGTAGAGAGAAATTATGACTTAGCTGGCGCATAGAAATCTCTTTTTATGGGGTTGCCATCGATTTATTTTATGACCGAATCAATTTTTTTTATTCATGGCGTAAGTTATAAAGACCATACATTAGCGGGATACGTTTCTTTGATCGTTTCTTTGACTTATGTCAGTACAATTGTGGTTCGATTAGATCTCGTTCATAAATCGTGAAGAAGTGTGATCGCGTTACACACCAGGGCCCAGTTGTTCGAAGGTAGATTAGCGCTAACCCAGGGTTAAATTTTAATCTGGGTTTCCTTATTCCTTTACTCAAAAGCCTTTTTGGGATAATTTTCAGTGTTCTATTTAAAGTGTCAAATAGTCATACTCTAGACTAAAAGAATTCGACTGAATTTCCTTTTACAGCATTTAGACCTGAAATCAGATTTCACGCTAACCCTGGGTTGTCTTAACCCAGCTTTGAACAACCCGGCCCAGAAGTAATCATTTCGCGACAAGCTTGTACCGTTAACAAGAGAAATGGGCAAATTTGGACTCCTCTGCTACCTGTGGTTTGATATTGATTCGTTTTTGGCGGTCTCCGGAGATATAAGTAGAAAAGTGCTTTCCTTCCCTCAAACTCAGAAATGTGAAATTTTGAATTTCCGAGCCTAACACTCTTCAGTGGTCATTTTCCAACCCACTCCCCAAGAATAGTAAGGAAAAAAAAAAACGGTGTTCAGTTACAATATTTTGGCAAAAATGAGAATTCTTTAAAGTGCTATAAAAAATTTGAAAATTATGTTGGACATATGCTATCAAGATTTCACGACTTTCATACGAATATGATTGCATGTCGACTTTATACACAAGATTTTTAGTCCGAACTCTTGACTACTGAAGGTTGATATTATGTCTAATAGGACGGTTCAAATTAACAATCATCATTCATTTATCACTGAGACAGAGAAGGCAGAGTGTGTGGCTGTTATTTCAAGAGTTGTTGTGAAAATTCAAGTTTACCTTGCAGAAAAACCTGGAGAATATTGTAAGACCAAAACTATGCTGATCATGCAACGGCTGGGAAAAAGTTCTATAATCGTAGAATAGGTTTTTCATCGTGGTAAATAACACTTTAAAAGAGAAGTAGAATTTTTTGTCTCACGATGTGCTCATTGCATATGAAGATCGCGACGTTTTGATTCCGCTGTCCACAATTCTCACATCAGTGAGGCTGGCAGACCTATGCACGAGACTAGAATCAAAGACGAATATCGAACTCGCGAAGACCCCACCTCCGCTGTTTTAGAGAACGCCCACAACACTGGACGCCGCCGTATACTGATTGTGAACCCCATTTCTACACACGCAGGCTGGAAGAGGTAAAAAGCCGATGTAAAAGTTGACTAGTAGCAGATCCCAGGGGTGTCAAGTAAGATTGGTATTTAGGGTAAACTAAAAAAAAAAAAAACAAACAACAATTCGGTAATGGGGCAATGAAATCCTGGTAGAACAAGATTAATAACAAGTGAAACTCGGAGATTCTATCCGTGTAACTGTGTTCTTAACGTACTGCAGCATCCTTTCGTAATTGATGCTTGGATAACCACAACGCAGAGAGGTCCGTTGTTCTTGTTGGGATGACAGAAAGGCACTGCTTGTTTAGAAGGCCTCTTCGAACATATGTTGCACACGCGTAGAGAATGGTTTATTAATCATGATTTTTTTTTACTTTTTACTTCGGAAAAATCTAATCTGAAACAATTCTACACATGAACCTTGACACACGACCGTTGGAAAACCAGCTTGGTAACCCTGTCTGCTTTTTAAACTGAGCCTCGCCGGGAACCACACCGTAACTTGGCACCCGTGGTGCTGAGACAATCTACAAAGCTGGTTTTCTACGTTTGTGTGTCAAGGTTTATGAGTACGCGGGCTGTTAGAAACCTCTAAACTGGAAATTTTTGAAGCAAACTGCGGTTTAGCGTCGGTTTTTCCGTAACTCACAGTGCCGTTCAAGAACTCGAGTTCATTACGATATCTTTTACATGTATGGGCTCATATTAACCCTTCAACTCCCGTGAGCGACCAAGACAGAATTTCTCCTTGATATGTCTATGCAATATCATGTAGACAAGTGATGAGATTTTAGAAAAATATCAATTACGGGATGACTAATTGATCCGATACCAAATTCTCCAAACTAATATAACGAGCATTGTATGGCAGACAGTAAGGAGAAATACTAATGAGATCTTGGGAGTAAGAGGGTTAAGGAGGAAGATTTCAATCCATACAAGGATTTAAACTCACTGGGCTGTACAGCAAAGCAAGAATTGAGAGCATGATTCGAATCTATCATGGATTCATGGTATCTACGGTTAGTCCTTCTTTATTTGGATTCATTGCAGATGGAAAAACAATTGGCTTTATGATGCTACCAACTAGGTAACAGCATTGATAGAGGGTCACAATTGGGTGATGGCTTTTATGGCTGACGGTTAAGATTTTGGCCAATTTACGGCTAAGGGTTAACATCTTTCCATTGTTTCCACCAGACAGATTTTTTACGGTTAAATTTTTTACGAGTAACAGTTAAAATTTGTCAGTTTTTTGGCCGTTTTACGGCTAACGGTTAACCCCATGGAGAACCTCTTGATAAACTAAAAAATTAAGTCAAACGTTCATGGAAAATTGTAAGCGATTTGTCAGAGTCCACTCTTAATGCAATTTTTCAAAAGCTAATCGAGAATGAAACCCTTTAATTTTCTCAACCCTCAAGAGTGGAGTTCGTATTAGATGGTTGACTAGTCTCAACCTGAAGAAACAGTGCGTCATCCACAATGTGGCGTCGCGAATGAAGTTTCAAATGAAATATGAAACGATGAAAACCTCTCGCCGCGTTTTCTTTTGTTTTGGGCCTTGCAAAGTTGGGAATCTCTCTCCCGACGATCTCTCTGGTCACGTTTTCCCGTGTTGATCAATTAACGTGATCTTCGTTTTCTTAGTGAAGGCCAGCGTAAACTGCGTCATATTCACCTTTCATTAGAGCAATGAACACCAAGACATCTCCATGCCCATTAGGGTAAACGTATACTTTTAACTTGTAGCCAAAACTTTCTGTTTCACTATTTTTGTAGAATAGATTACTGTTTATTGTCTCTTTTCCTCCGTTTTTGGCTTCTTTTAAAATCTCATTGAAACTGTCAATCCGCCAAAGAAACACTTTGTTATGTTTTACGCTCGAAAACTTTTGCAGTTCTATGGCATTTTTCAACTCAAGTCTTGTCTCATTTAACAAAGCTTCTGTGTTATTTGATTTATCTTCTGTCTTCTTCAACTTATCTTTTGTGCTATTCAGCTCATCTTCTGTTTTATTTAACTTGTCTTCCGTGTTGTTTAATTTAAGAGAGGATGTCAGCATCCATCAAACAAATTTGAAATATTGTGGCGAGTCGCCCAAAATTCGTTTTCTCTTCTACTTTCATATTTTGTAGCCCAATATGTTCTTATAATTGTAGTGTAGTGTTTTTGTAAAAGTTTATTTTAGTTTTCGAGAAATGGCTTTTTTCGTTCGACCACTCAAATATGCAAATTTTCACCGTGAATATTACCCGAGTTGTGTGACCTCATGTAACGAATGTACTAGACCTACGGTATTTCTGTTAACATAATCCTTTGTTTTATCATCTAAACTTAATCTCCTGTCGTTATTGAAGCTGGCAAAGAAACATTTATTTTTTGGTGAATATTTTTGTCCGACATACTTTTCCTATGTCGAAAAGTAGCATCAAAACAAAGACAGTTTTAACGATGACCGATATGAAACAATCTACTGAGCTTCAAGCTTTTATAAGACAAAAGGATGGTTATAAAGTTACTGTAAAAATTTCGTTGTGTATTTGTGTTATTCTATCTTGAGACGAACTCAAAGTCCGGCAAAATTTACTTGATAGCGACTATGAAATATATATGGTGCGCCTACTTGTCGCCACCGTTAATTGGCATAAATCACTACAATTTGGAAAAAAAAGTTTAACATAACACTCTTACCTTGTTTATTTATGATTTTATTAGCCGTTTCGATTATCGTATAACGCCTGGGTATTACTTTTTGTCAGGAGTTCAGGTTTTGCGTTGCGTTTTCCCCTCCCTCATTTATATCATAAGTTAGTCACGCAATAATTGATATCTATTTTGCCAGTCGAAGATTAACTCAGTCCACGGTTTTAAACAGCTCCTTTATTGAATCATCGCTTGGAGTAGTCGCGTTCAAAATCCAGTGGTGTCTCACAGTTCTTCTGACTAGCAAGTCGTAATACAGTGAATTCCGTTTATGACGTCATCACGTTATGCGATTAGTAATAATTAATTGAAAATTGTGGCCTTAATTAGCTAGCGCAGTAGATAACATATTAAACAATACAATATCGACGCAAGAGAATATTTACCATTTATAAAGATTTTTGTTTACGTTGAATTTAAAATATTAAAAGATGTGCTTTCTTCACTAATTGTTGTTCAGCGGCAGCGAAACAGTTAAAAGCGGGTTGTTGCTTCAACGCTTCTGAAATTTTTAGTATTCAGACAGGCGAGCAAAGCGTGATGCTCTGCGAATAAAAACTTTTAGGGGCTTTTTACATGATATCCTAATGAGTTTTGTACAAGAACGAGTTCATACCGGTTGCCACATAATAACCAGTGTAAAATTTATTCGAAATGAGTCATTTCTGAGTGAGTTTATTGGGGTTTTTATTACAGAACGAAACACTCATTCTGGACGACCTTTTCTGCCTGTACAATGTAAACGCGGCACGGCTCTCATATTTGTATGAATCCTCTGTAGGAGCGAATGAAGCATTGAAAAAGACAGAAAAGGACATAAACACTTGTTTTTACTGGCTAATTGTTGCCACTCCCACACTCCCGCACCTTTTATAATTTTATAGCGGTCGTTTTTGAAATTCCAGGCGCGCACCCCCGCCCTCTTATGTAAAGGGTCTCCCGGGGGTGCTAATACGTCAGCACACTTGACATTTAGCAAGGACAAATTCTGAAGTGATTTTGGCTAAGAGAAACATGTTTTGTCAGCGTCTTGTTGCTAGTGCGGAATGGCCCTTTACCACCGTGTGCATAATCACACGTTCCCCCAGACGGCGGAAAGCCAACAAAGTGTTCAGACATTAGTTCAGAAAACTCCGCCTCTGTCTGAATTTTTGGTATCCTATTGACCAATTCCCAATCAAAACTTAACTCTGACGTCATGCGTAATTTTGCTCACGGTGGTAAGTAGCCTACTTACCGAAGCCAGATTGTACGAATTTTCCAGACATCTTGAGTACTATCTGTGATACACGCTTGCCAATTCCCCTATCAGCCTTTGGAATCGACTTAACCCTACCTTTACCATGCCGGACATTTCTTTTGGCACCCTACATCTGCTATTGGAACCACGATTTCACCTAACACCGAGATTTGATCTGTGAGTGGGACAATTTATAAAATCATCGATATCTTTTGGCGTCTCGAAGATGCCCAGCGGATTTGGACCCCCCTTGATTTGGATCCCCCGGTCCAAACCGCTAGCGGATATGGACCCCCCTCCGCAGATTTGGACCCCCCAACAAAACTGAATGAAAACATCATCCTTAACGTTCTAGTAAAAATGGATGATACTTTATGTTTCAATGCGTACTAAAGTATGTTTTTATTTCAAAACATGCGTATCGTTAATGCATACGAACTGGCATCCCGTCGGATGTTTCTTTTGACCAAGGGAAAACGGACAAGAATTTAGTTTAATGTCTGGAGAAAGGTCGTTTTGAACCTTTTCCGCGATAGTCGAACACCTCTAGATTCAATAAGAGACAAACTTGTGACACAAATTTATTTTGTCATTGTTCAATGCCCGAGTGTTGGGACGACATGGTTTAGTGCGAGTTGTGCGAGGAAAGGTTACACATGAGCTGCGAGGGATTTAAGACTGCCCCGGAGGACGAGTGGCTCTGCATTGTCTGCAGATTGCCCGACTCTAGACGTCTTCGTAATTGTTAAGGTGTTATTTCGGATTCATCAACAGTTAATAATCGTTAAAATTAGAAAATAAGATTGAGTTCGATGTAATAGTCTCCACTTTTGTTAAGACGTTGACATTAATGTTGATTTGCATCTGAAAATAAGCTGAGAGTTCCAATAGTTCAGAATAGAAACATTTTTATTTATCATAGGCTTTACGAACGACTTGTAATACGAGTAGTTTCTTCGTTCTTGTTCAAAAACTGTTCAATGCTATTATTTTAGAAAATGAGACTGAGTTATTTCTGTGACTGGACGCAATAGTCTCCACTATTGTTATGACGTTTCGTACCAATGTTGATTCGCATCAGAAGAAACAAAGATTTATTGTAACAGTTTCAATAGTTCGAATGCAGTAGTTTGTTCACATCTAATTCTTGCGTATACTGTACGACTCGCTATAATGAATGCGGTAGAATTGGAACAAAAAAGCTGTTCTTGTTTTTTTTTACCTTTATCGAGGAAATGTTGTGTTGTGATTGAAAAGAACATCGAGAAAAAAGCTTGCAAATATAATTAGTTACCAAATATGATACAAAGGATGCTTAAAAAGGAAAATTTGGTGGGGGGGTTCAAATCTGCGAAGGGGGGTCCATATCCGCTAGTGGATTTGGAATCACGCAAGGGAACACAAGGGAACGGCTTGGTCTTCTCGATAACTAAACCCACAAGTTCCACCAGCGAACGATTTGATGAGATGATGAGATGAGACGCTTATAAAACAGATCAATTGGCTGAACCAGTATGTAGCTTGTCAATCAAATTGACTACTGTAACCATACTTGTCTTTGACTTCAGCCGGCAAATGAATCATTGATGGATCTGGAAATTTTAGTTTTCTGAATGCAGTCATTCCTGAAAGGTTTTTCTAGATGTCATGCAAAGAGGAAAAAAACCCATCTCTTGGTATTTCGGAGGTTGATTCATCTTTGAATTTGTGTGTCACGCTTGTCACGCAACTGATATAATAAGTTAGAGAAGATATATAAACTGGAACTCAAATCTGGCTAGAATGTGGATGAGCATAATTAACGTGATCATCGAACAGCTAATAAAATCATAAGTAAACAAGGTAAGAGTGTTATGTTAGATTTTTTTGCAAATTGTAGTGATTTATGGCAGTTAACGGTGGCGACAAGAAGGCGCACCATGTATATTCCATAGTCGCTATCAAATAAATTTTGCCGGACTTTGAGTTCGTCTCAAGATAGAATAACACAAATACACAACGAAATTTTTACAGTAACTTTATAACCATCCTTTTGTCTTATAAAAGCTTGAAGCTCAGTAGATTGTTTCATATCGGTCATTGTTAAAACTGTCTTTGTTTTGATGCTACTTTTCGACATAGGAAAAGTATGTCGGACAAAAATATTCACCAAAAAATAAATGTTTCTTTGCCAGCTTCAATAACGACAGGAGATTAAGTTTAGATGATAAAACAAAGGATTATGTTAACAGAAATACCGTAGGTCTAGTACATTCGTTACATGAGGTCACACAACTCGGGTAATATTCACGGTGAAAATTTGCATATTTGAGTGGTCGAACGAAAAAAGCCATTTCTCGAAAACTAAAATAAACTTTTACAAAAACACTACACCACAATTATTAGAACATATTGGGCTACAAAATATGAAAGTAGGAGGGAAAACAAATTTGGGTGACTTGCTGCTGTTTGTTTGATGCATGCTGACATTAGCTCTTAATACAAACTAAATCAAGATGGATTCTTGTTGCTGATTCAAGATGATATTCCATTTCTTGACGTTGGACCTACATGAAAATTTATACTTCATTTACCAGAGATTCTACAGGCTATTATCTATAGCCGCGCCCGTAATTTAAACAACTAATTTAATTCAAAGTTCTTCTTGATAGCGGTATCACGTGATCTTCATCACACTCGTCAGAATCTTTTCTGTTGGTTATATTTCCTCGAACTTTCGACCAGAGGGGTCATTTATCATATGGCTGCGTCCATGAACGTGCAAGATTAAGTTAATGCTATAAAGGGATTGGCTTTTAATGGCAGTTATTGGTCTATCTACCATACCCACCCGAAACTGTCTGCTTCATTTCGTAGCTGCCGGGAACATTTGTATAACAAAACACTAGCTTCCAGAATTCGTCTTGTCAGTATCAAACGCAGCCTCATAATTATATCATAGACGAAACTCTTTTCACGGCCGAGGAAATAGTTGAACTGATCGCTTAGTAACAGAAAAGATTTGGAATATAGATAAGGAGTGATACTAGTAATAACTTTTATTTATACGGCGCCAACGCTATAAGAATAACGCATTACATATATTTGTTTAAAATGATACAACCAGCAGTAAAATCTATTTACGAAAAGAAATAGGTCATCAAAACCAAGGTTCCATTCACAATGATTTGCTATGTCTTAAAAAAAATACGAAAAGCTGCTCACAAAATATTCCCAGAGGTCCCCCGTTCTGCCAGTAAAGCTTTGGGCGGAGAGCGAAAGACATGTGGATAACTTCAAAGTACATACATAAAGTTCATAATCGTTGTTGGTCTCGGGGAAAGAGCTCGGCTGATTAACTGGTGAGAGATCTCAGTAGTTCTGAGTACAAACCGGCGATTTTGAAGCTTATCAACGTATTAGCTAGGAGTTTATTCATTCATTAACGAAGCCTATTGGAATAGGATCGCTAATCTGAGATTCTTTTTTTTTAAAGGCTGTAAAACATATTTTGCTGATTTTCATCTTGTAAAAGGAACCTAACGAGGCCGCCGAAGGCAGCCCTGTACTATCCATCTCTTAAATTTTATCTTAAAGTATACCAATCAGCCACCTCTCGGTGAAACAAGGGCTCTTCCGCAACAAAACAAGAGTTGAGAGCATGATTTGAATCTATCATGGTTTCCTGTTATCCACGGTTGGTCCTTCTTTATTTGGGTTTATTGGAGAAGGAAAAACAATTGGCTTTGTGATGCCACCAAGTAGGTAACAGCATTGATAGAGGATCCAATTGAGTGATGGCTTTTACTGCTAACGGTTAAAATTTTGGCCAATTTACGGCTAAGAATTTCCATCAGACAAATCTTTACGGTTAACTTTTTTTACGAGTAACGGTTAAAATTTGTCAATTTTTTGGCCGTTTTACGGCTAACGGTTGATAAACTATAAAACTGAGTGATACGTTCATGGAAAATTGTAAACGATTTGTCAGAGTCCACTCTTGGGGCAATTTGTCAAAATTTAATCGAGAATGAAACCCTGTAATTTTCTTAATCTTCAAGACTGGAGTTCGTATCGGGTGGTTGACTAATCTCAACCTGAAGAAACAGTGTGTCATCCACAATGTAGCGTCGCGAATGAAGTTTCAAATGAGATATAAAATTTGAAAGACCCCGTGACAAGTTTTCTTTTTTTCTTGGGCCTTGCAAAGTTCGAAATATCTCTCCCGACGATCTCTCCGGTCACATTTTCCCGTTGGTCTGGATCATTCTGTTGATCAATTACTGTGAACTTCACTTTCTTATTGAAGGGCCAGCGTAAAATTGCATCGTATTCACCTTTCATTACAGCAATGAACACCGAGAGGTGAGTATTTTCGCTATCTCCTAGCCCCTTAGGTCTAATTTCTAACCTTAACTTTCTAACCAAAACTTTCTGTTTCACTTTTGGTGTAGATCACTGCCTATTGTCTCTTTTCCTCCGTTTTTTGCTTCTTTTAAAATCTCGCTGAAATTGTCAATCCGCCAAAGAAACACGTTGGTATGTTTTACACTCGACAAATTTAGCTGTTCCATGGCATTTTTCAACTCAAGTCTTGTCTCATTTAACAAAGCTTCTGTGTTATTTGATTTATCTTCTGTCTTCTTCAACTTATCTTTTGTGTTATTCAGCTCATCTTCTGTTTTATTTAACTTGTCTTCCGTGTTGTCTAATTTAATACAAACTAAATCAAGATGAATTCTTGTTGTTGATTCAAGATGATACTCCATTTCTTGACGTTGGATCTATATAAAAAATTTATACTTCGTTTACCAGATATTCTACAGACTATTATCTATACCCGTAATTTAAACAGCTAATTTAATTAAAAGTTATTTTCGATAACAGTATCACGTGATCTTCAACACACTCGTCAGAATCTTTTCTGTTGGTTATGTTTCCTCGAACTTTCGACAAGAAAGGTAATTTATCACATGGCTGCCTCCATAAATGTGCAAGATTAAGTTAATACTATGGAAGATTAGCTATTAAAGGCAGATATTGGTCTATATACCTTACCGGCCCGAAACTGTCTGCTTCATTTCGTAACTGCTGGGAACATTTTGTCTAACAAAAGACTGGCTTCCAGAATTCGTCTCGGCACTTCAATTACGAAGCAAACCACGATGGAATGTAAGGTTATAAGATGCATAATGCGTTTCTCTGGGCCTGTTATATGAATTTCTCACCTTTGCAGTACAACCCATTCCTGCATATGGACAGGAAATTATGGTCAGCGGACAGACATTTTTTGTGTGATTCGAAATCTGCATCACATGAAATAAAGAACTTGAATAAAAAAGAATGGCACGCACCAGTGGAAAAGAGCATTGAAGGGGTGGCGGGAATAAATGTGAGCGTCACGTTAAGTTCTATAGCCTTTTCTCTGACAACAGCCTGCTGAGCAGGCGTAATTTTGGGGTTGTGCCTAAATCCTACCAGCTTAGAGGTACGCTCGAGCAGCACTGGTGACGACTTTCCGAGTCGAGCGATTATCGGAAATTGTCGGCTAGTTCCAATATGACCCACTATTCCAGTTTTACCAACAGTTTAGCGACGTGACTGAACCAGACATAAACATTATTACATGCTTTACATGTGATGAATACATTGTTGAGTTTAAAACAGGGAGGTTTCGCTTAATTTTGTATGGCTGTTTCCTTCAGCCTCGTCGATCATAAGTTTCTTGTTCAGCAGAGTTTTAGCTTAACACTGTAGTCGCTAAGATCAACGCTTGCAAAGGTAAACAAAACTTATGAATAGTATCGACACCATAATGCCTTTGTCATGGTGCTACTGGTCAGAAAGATCTCCAAGATAAAATTTCTATTGTCTTGTACCTCTAGCCAGTAGGATCTCAGGAGGCTTAGAAAATACTACCGGCTAGAGGTACAGCTTGCATATTTAGTCTACTTTGCCCAAATGTTACTACGGTTTGCTTCACATTTTATTTTTTTGCACTCCAAATTAGTCTTACACTCCTTTTTCAGTCTTACACTCATGTTTTCAAGAACAAATTTACATTTATTTATTTTAATTTGGTCTTGTACCTCTAGCTGGTAGGATCTGAAGGGGCTTATAAAATACTACCGGCGAGAGATACAGCTTGCATACTTAGTCGACTTCGCTCAATTTTTATCACGGTTTTCTCCACATTCGACTTTCTGCACTCCAAGTTGTAGTCTTGCACTCCTTGGAATCACTTTTACAAGAGAATGTTTGCTTTTATTTTTTTTAAATTTGGTCTTGTACTTGTAGCTGGTAGGATCCGAGCTGGCCTAGCAAGGCTACCGGCTTGAGGTACAGCTTGCATATTTAGTCAAATTTGCCCAATTTTTACTTTGGTTTGCTCCACATTTTACTTTTTGGCACTCTAAATTTGTCATACACTCCTTGGAATCACAAGTTGATTTATAATGCAAGCTGTACCTCTTAAATTTTCTTAGCCTCACGAGATCCTACCGACTAAAAGTATGAAATAAAATAAATAAATGCAAATGTATTCATGAAAAAAAGTGATTCCAAGGAGTGTAAGACTAAGTTGGAGTGCAGAAAAGTAAAACGTGGAGCAAACCATAGTAAATTGAAATTTGGGCAAAGTCGACTAAATATGCAAGCTTCGTGTACCTCTAGCTAGCAGTATTTTCTAAGCCCCTTAAGATCCTACCAGCTAGTAATACATTAGAATCACTATTTTTCTTGAATATCTTCTTGTTCTTTGGTTGTGTACCTCTAGCTCGTAGGATCTTAAGTGGCTTAGAAAATACTACAGGCTAGAGGTACTTTGTGCATTTAAGGCAAATTAAGCTCATTCATTTACTTTTTGATATATGGAAAAACCTTTCTACATTCCATGTTAGTCTTATACTGTTGTGGAGTCACTCCATACCTATATTTTCATGCTTTGCAGTCTTGTTTATCTAACCAGAATGATCTTGGATTACTCAGAAAACATTATCAGCCAGAGGGGCAGCTTATGTATGTGAAGTAAGCTTGAAATAATTAACATTGTTATGTTTTAAATGAATTTCAAGTAAATAAATTTTTAACTGGTCTGATTTGTCTTTTCTTTAGTTGTGGATTTATTTTATCATACAAATCAAACCATTTATAGATGAATTTGACTTGAAATTCATTTTGGACTTGAATATGTCAGCCAGATTTACTGAAGTGTGTCGGCATGTACTACTTTGCATAAGTATGAGTGGAATTTCATAGAAAGGAACATTCGCTATTTTCATGATGTACGTGTTTGATTAGAAGTATTGTTGACAAGGCTAACCATTGTCTGAAATACTAGAATCAAGTCATCTTTAGGTAGTCATAGGATAACATGATTTTAATTCATCAAACTGACATTTTCCTTTTGTATTTTTATTGATAATTGACTGCATATATGACTGCATGAAAACCTTAAGGCAGGTTATTCTTGAAAATATGAAATGGTCTTCCACTATATATATAAAATTTGTGCAATTAATAAATGGGATCAACCTGTGCCTGTGATATTTATTGTATTTTTTAAAATAAAAATTGCTATTATTATAAAGAAATCAAACCCTTCTCATTTGAACACCAACCAGAAACCCTTTGCTAATAATGCCTGCATTGGTTTTAGCTGATTCCCCATAAAGAGTCATTTGATGATTATAGCTTGTGTACTGTAACATCAAATAAGCAACGGTAGGTACACGACCAAGGAATAAGGATATATTCTGAAAAAAGTGATTCCAATGTAGTAGAAGACTTAAATGGAATGCCAAAAAGTAAAATGCAAAGCATACTGCAATAGAAATCGGGCAAAGTCAACTAAGTATGCAAGCTGTACTTCAAGTATTTTCTAAGCCTCATAAGATCCTACCAGCTAAATAAGAAAGTACAAAATGCAAATGTATTCATAAAAAAGTGATTCCAAAGAGTGTAAGACTAATTTGGAGTGCCAAAAAGTAAAATGTGGAGCAAACCAAAGCAAAAATTGGGCAAAGTTGACTAAGTATGCAAGCTGTACCTCAAGCCGGTAGTCTTTTCTAAGCCAGCTCGGAGCCTACCAGCTACAAGTACAAGACCAAATTAAAAAATAGAAGCAAACATACTCTTGTAAAAGTGATTCCAAGGAGTGTAAGACTACGACTTAGAGTGCAGAAAAGACGAATGTGAAGAAAACCGTAATAAAAATTGGGCCGACTAAGTGGACTAAGCATGCAAGCTGTACCTCTAGCCGGTAGTATTTTAAGAGCCCCTTCAGATCCTACCAGCTAGAGGTACAAGACCAAATTAAAACAAATAAAAGTAAATTTGTTCTTAAAAACACAAGTGTAAGACTTAAAGGAGTGTAAGACTAATTTGGAGTGCAGAAAAAATAAAATGTAAAGCAAACCGTAGTAACATTTGGGCAAAGTAGATTAAATATGCAAGCTGTACCTCTAGCCGGTAATATTTTCTACGCCTCCTGAGATCCTACCGGCGTGAGGTACAAGACAATATAAAGAAATTTCATCATGGGGATTTTTCTTACCAGTAGCACTATGACAAAGGCATTATAGTGGCGATACTATTCGTAAGTTTTGTTTACCTTTGCAAACGCAGGTCTTAGCTGCTACGGTGTTAAGCTAAAACTCTGCTGAACAAGAAACTTAAGATCGACGAGGCTGAAGGAAACAGCCATACAAAATTTAGCGAAACCTCCTTGATTTAAACTCTACAATGTATTCATCACATGTAAAGCATGTGATAATGTTCATGTCTGATTCAGTCACTTCGCTAAACTGTAGGTAAAACTGGAATAGTGCGTCATATTGGAATTAGCCGACAATTTCCGATAATCGCTCGACTCGGAAAGTCGTCAGTGGTGCTGCTCGGGCGTACCTCTAGCCGGTAGGATTGCGGCACAACCTAATTTTGGCGAGCGAGTGCTTAGTATTTTCTTAACGAAAATCATGGCCGCTATCTTTGATTTTAATGGCTGCGGAAGGCTGGGGAGTGGAAATAAATTTGTACCAAGGGAGTGGTCGACTGCGAAAAATAAGGAGAGGGTGGGGGTAGGGGAGTGAAGGTTACGCCTGCCCGAAGTATTGTTATTTTGGAAATTTCTGCTCGCTCACGAAAGGAGTCCCTGATTGGTGCGTTTAAACTCAATCACTAGCCAAATGTGTCATTTGAGCGTCATTCTGACCTTTCGCTCTTGTAATAATAATAATAATAATAATAATAATAATAATAATAATAGACAGTGCCCCGGTTATTAATTTTACTCATTTTGATTGGTGACCCACTCATTTTCGTGCAACTTATCAGAAAGTGTTTTGCTTTTCAACAGCCTCTTCGAGCAAGCGTCTTCTCGCCTTTCCGTTTACCCCCTACCCCCGCCGTCCACTCCAAATGAAACATGGTCGGTGGGATAAACGATCGCAAGCTTATAACGTTAGCTCGCACTAACTAGACGCCTGCACTGTGGGCTACTCTGACAACTGCAGATGCCACTTTTCGCTTATCTACCATCTACGAGCGGAAATCGAATCTAATGAATAGAACCTTAACACTGTTTGGAATCTATCATATGAAGTCTAGTGATTTACGTAGATGCAATGTTGATAAAGAAATTCAAAATCAATCGATGATCGGGTTAAACTTTCCCTGAACACCACGATGAGGTTCTCAACAATTTATGTGGCTCTCCTTCGCCGTTTGCGTTTTTCATCGACTGAGAGCCTGGAATAGGCTGAAAAAAGAATGAATGCGGCCTGTAAAGATGGTTTGTTGTTTTTCCAGTGGGAATGAGATGTAACGGGAAAATAAAATGAGAAGCTTTAAATAAAGCAAAAAAAGGAACTGTTTGGCATTTGTCTCTCGTTAGCATCGTGTGCATGTGATTTTGAAACTAATTAAAGAAAATTTTTGATCAGATCAAGTATCAGTAAGAATCATTACATTCACCTTTATTTCCGTTAGAAATGTTTTTACGATTCATAATTTTGTATGTTTTACATTATCCTATCTTAAAGTGAAAGGATGTAAATTGATATTTGAAGGATAAATAGCATGTGTTAAAGCTACATCTAGTCGCCAAAGATTCATTTAAAATTTCAGATTGTATATCACAGATAAAGCTGAAAGTCTCACCATATCCCTTGGAATTGAAAGACCACAGCTGTTTGGACAAGTTATTGGGAACTTGCTGCACTGTCTAATATGGTCCTACGAAAAGAAAAATCAAAGAAACACAGGGATGCGGAAATTTGATTTCACTACGTTTCCATTTTTTCGATCAATTTCCTTCGAAAATCGGGCTCTAAAGAGAGTCTTAATGGTGTTAACCGTTATCCGTAGAACGGCCAAAAAACTTAGCCTTTGGGCGTAAACATTGACAAATTATAAACTGTTAGTCGTAAAAAAAATTAACCGTGAATTTTTCCTGATGAGTGGAATGAAAAGACAGTAACAATTAGCCGTAAAGTTGCCAAACTTTTAACCAAAGCCGTAAAAGCCATAAACCCATTGAGACCTTCTTTAAAATCGAATATATAGTTTGTTATCTATTTACTCTGATTCCTATTCGATTTTAAGGGTCTCAAGTTTTTTAACAGAAACATTAAAAGATTTCCTGGCAAGAGTTATGTTACTTCTCTTCGATTCCTCCACTATTACAATCCTTACTTGCATCATGCAGTCTGGGTGGGGCTCCGTGCAGTATGTACATTGAAGGATTCTCCAAGGACACACATAATTTTCGTGCCGTGTAAGATGTCTTCTCTGGACTTTTTTGGGACAGTTCTTGTTAGAACACGCTACTTGCAGAAAAGGGCAAGATTTCAAGTGGATCTGTTCAAAAATAAAACCAAAGCAACTTTAGTTTAAGCATCGTTTCCTAACTGTCCTTGATCATGAGAAGTAAAAAACTATCAAGCCCATCGTCTCTATGTCTTGGCTTGTACATGTAGGAACTTGAGCTATGTCTGTGGATTTGTTATTTCAACAGACGAAAACAATTACTTATGCTGATAAAATTGTTTATTGACATTTATTGAAATATGCGTTACTTTTACCTTCTTGTTCCTCAGCTCCGCAGTCCATTCACAGCCATCATTTGGACATCTGATCGCCATTGAGAGAATCTTCCTTTCTGCTGCTTTATCAGGGAAGATGTCCTTAGAAATAATCACAGTACTATTATTCCTACGTCCTCAAGATCCAGATGGGTCAATTTCTAAGGTGAAAATTGTTTTCTCTTCATGAGAGCCTTTCCAAGGGAGAGTTTAATTAAAGAATGGTGATGTTTTTAAGAAAAATACAAATGCGTAAGGTATATTTCAAGAACAGAAAAAAACGGATAGACTAAAGGAAAGAGAATACTGTTCAAAATATTTAATTGAAAAATAAAACGTGTGTTTGAGGAAGACTCTAACAAGTCAGCCCATTGAAAATGGACAAGACTTAAGAAGTGATAAAGATAATGCTCAATAACTGTGTTGGTCTTTACCTGTACTCAGCCAAGCAAATCATTCTTAAATTTGCAGGAGTTAAAAAGTCTATTAACCCGGTCTGGGTCCAGTTTCTGCCTGTCTGCTGGGCAGGTTAAAGACTCCTCTTTACTTTGCTGTCTGTAAAGAAAATTATCTTATTAAGAATGTTAAAGAAATAAGTAAGTAAGGAAGCAAGAAAGCAAGCAAGAAAATATGTACTGTATTTATTCTCATACCCCATCTCAACCAACACTTTTATCTAATTCAATACAGTCGACGCCACTCAACAACATTGAAAAACAGCAGTTGCTGAATCAACTTTCACAGCAGCATAGAGAAACTATAACACCGAGAAAAGAATATTCAAAGTAGACGAACAAGGATACGAAGGTATTCAATCATTTGCTTTGTATCTTAAGAAAAATATTTGGCCCTTAGCTACGAACGGTGTGCCAAGCTCTTGATATGATTTTTCCGAGCGTGTATATTTCATTGCATTGACACAAATTACAAGGTACATAAGATAAGTCTATACATTCATGTAATTTAGTGGCCGAGTAATTAAGTTCATTATCTTTGATAAGTGGAAAATGTATCTTGCTACATTTTAGAGGAAGATAAGCGCATATTTTGATTGAAACTGATCGAATGCAAAAATATTGCATCACTAAGTTAAAGTAAATTACTCATGTGGTTATTATCATTGCAATTGATTTTTAAGATCATGCAACCGACCACCATCCTCTAAATAGATGGCCTTTGACTTTGGTAGTGATTGAATTCAGTTGAAACACACTGATGGCCTGTCATTAATTCTCAAGGGTGATTAGATCAAGTGAGTCGAACAACAATCGTTAAAGCTGCTTATTATTAACTCGTAATTGACATATGGGACATTGAAAATCTTCGTCCAATGCTTCCACAAAGTTTTCTTCGTAGCCCGAAGGAGGGCGGTGATCATTTGATGTGGAATCCGCCATATTGAAATCCACCCGAGACTTGGAGTTAAATGGTGAAAGTAACGAAAAATCTGACCCTTGCTTTGAAATGTTGTTGTAACGCAATAACTCAAGACAGTCTTGAAAGTGGGAAATAGCGCTGCTTTTGCATAACGACAAACTTCTCCCGCTATAAGCATTTATAGTAAGTTTTACATCGATTTTTGAGTGCAAAAATGCACTAGTAAAGTTATTTCACCGCCTGTCGCTAACCTGTTGGTTACCTGTCGGTGGCCTGTCGGTTTAGTGTCGGCCAACTGTCGGCAGACTGTTGGCGGACAGTTGGCCGACTGTCGGTGGAGGGGAGCTGTTCTTCACAATTACCCTCTCGTCTGCATTTTCACTTGTACTGGTCTTGATCGATAGAAAGTTTTTGATCTTTGGCAACACTCTTTTCTTTGGAAAGAAATTATGACTTAGCTGGTGCATAGAAATCTCTTTTCATGGGGTTGCCATCGATTTATTTTATGACCAGATCAATTTTTTTTATTCATGGCGTAAGTTATTAAGACCTTACATTAATCTGGTGGGATACGTTTCTGGGATTAACAAGGAGCAAAAGAGTCGTCTTTGATCAGTCGTTTCTTTTACTTAATAAGTCTTAGTTAAATTTTAGTTCGATTGAATCTCGTTCATAAATCGTGAAGAAGTGTGATCGCGTTACACGCCAGAAGTAATCATTTCGCGACAAGCTTGTGCCGTTAACTAGATTGATGGGCAAACTGGACTCCTCTGCTACCTGTGGTTTGGTTTCTGTCAAAGGAGGCTTCCGTTTTTAGCGTTCTCTGGCGATTTTTGGAAGCACTCTCGTCTTTTAAATAGAGAAGTGCTTTTTTCCCCTCAAACTCAGGAAAGTGAAATTTTGAATTTCTGAGCCCAAGATTCTTCTCTAGATCTGTGGTCACTTTTCAACCCTCTCCCCAAGGGTAGTTAGAAAAAGAAAAAAAAAAGAGATGGTTACAACATTATGGCAAAAATTAAAATTCTTTCAAGTGCTATAAAATATTTTATAATTATCTTGGATATAGGCTATCAAGATTTCACGACTTTCAATCGAATATTATTGCATGTCAAATTTGTAAGATTTCAGCCCAAACTCATGGCCAATGAAGATATCATGTCTGATGGAGAGGTTCAAATAAACAATCATACATTATCGATGTGAAAGAAAAGGCAGAGTATGTGGCTGTTATTTCAAGGGTTGTTGTGAAAATCCAAGTTTACCTTGTAGAAAAAACCTGGAGAATATTGTAAAACCAAAACTTAGTATACTGATTACAAGCAACATTGGGAAAAAAGTTCTATAGTCGTAGAATAGGTTTGTCATCGTGGTAAACACACTTTCAAAAGAGAAGTATAATCGTTTGTCTTACGATGTGCTCATTCGTATTTGAATCGCGACGTTTTGATTCCTCTGTCCACAATTCTACATCAGTCATCAGTGAGACTGGCAGGCCTATGCAGGAGAGAATCAAAGAGCATGACAGGAATATCCGACTCGCGAAGACCCACACCTCCGTTGTTTCAGAGAACGCCCACAATACCGGACGCCGCCGTTTATTGATCGTGAGCCCCATTTCTCCACACGCAGGCTGGAAGAGGTAAAAAGCTGATGTAAAAGTTGACTACTGGCAGATCTTAGAGGTCCCAAGTAAGATTGTTATTTAGGCGACGTATAGGGTAAACTTAAAAAAAAAAAACAGTTCGGTAAAGGGACAATGAAATCCTGGTTGAACAGGATTAATAACAACTGAAACTTGGAGATTCGATCCGTGCAGCTGTGCTCTTAACACACTGCAGCTTCCTAAGACAAGAATTCCCAAGAGAATTTTCAAGAATTCCCAAGAGGATTTTGAATGGCCACAACGTTAAAGTTGCTCAAAACCCTTTTGAGACTTAGGGGCATATTTTCGCCAAACCTAAGGATCCTGTCATGAAAGAACAACGAACCGACGCCATTTATTCTATTTCTTGCAATGACTGTGACAACGAATACATCGGACACACCAAACGTCAGTTTCGTACACGTTTGAAAGAGCATCAAAAAGCGGTTTTCTTTTGCATAAAGGAAAATTCAGCTTCATCGGAGCACGCATACTTAACTAACCATATTAAAATTAACAATCTAAAATTATCACCACTAATCGGCGTTACCACCAGCGCCTTTGTTTGGAAGATTGGCATATTAACTCCGCCCACGCTCCTTTAAATCGTGACGATGGCGGCTTCCTTCCTGACGCCTATTTACACCTCGTCAGAAAAAAGGCAGTTAATTAGTGATCATATAAAAGGACCTCTCGTTGCAGCGTTTAGATCACCTCTAATGAAGGCACTAGACAGGAGTGTCGAAACGTTAGGTCTATGAATTGTAACTTCTTCGGTTACATTCATTAAATCTGCAAACCAGAGTAGCATCAAACCATGTCTAGTTTCACTTTCTTTGGTGCACTTTCCGCTCCTTTCTTTAAAAATGACGTATGAACCGCTCTCGACAAAAAAAGGATTCTAAGATATTTTGAAAAGACAGGTAGAAACAAGTCACGGGGAGTAGAGAAGAAGAACTTGCTCAATTTCGAATTCAAAATCGTACATTTTTTAAGTTAGCAATCAGTAAAACGGTAGTGACCTGAATGAAAAAACGGATAAGTTAGAGAAGACAGATGATAAGTTGACTAGCACAGAAGATATGTTAAACGAGACAGAGTTGATTTGAAAAAAGCCATGGACATGCCACAGTTGTCAAGCTTAAAACGTGTTTCTTTGGCGGATTGACGATTTCAGGTGGAAAACAGAGAATAGAGAGTGATTCATTCTGCACCAGAACCGATACTGAAGGCTATGACTGTACCCTAAAAGCACGAATTTACCCTATTGGCTTTGGAGGTGGCAAGAATACTCACCTTTCTAAATTGTTGTAGAATTATTTTAGATTAGATGTTTCCGAAGTAAAAAGTTAAAAAACTTATGATTAGTAGACCATTCTCTACGCGTGCGCAACATATGTTTGAAGAGGCCTCCTAAACAAGCAGTGCCTTTCTGTAATCCAAACGGGAACAATGGACCTCTCTGCCTATGGTTGTCCAAACATCAATTACGAAAGGAAGCTGCAGTATGTTAAGAGCACGGATCGAATCTCGTGTCGTGACGGTGGCGGCTTACTTCCTGACGCCTATTTACACCCCGTCAGAAAAAAGGCAGTTAATTAGTGATTATATAAAAGGAACTCTTGTTGCAGCGTTTAGATCTCCCCCTATGAAGGCACTAGAAAGGAGTGTTGAAACGCTGGGTCTATGGATTGTAACTTCTGCGGTTACATTAATTAAATCTGCAAACCAGAGTAGCATCAAACTATGTCTGATTGTCCACCTGGTTTCCGTGTGAACTTTAACATATTTTGAAAGTGAAATACTTTCTGATGAGTTCAAGACGTCAGGGAGGTTTTTTTGCTCAGACGGGTTGAAGGAGACTATTGCACGAGGGCCATCCGTTTGTCACGAGTTTCATAGAGTTTTGTGGCGACTCGGTCAAGCGTAGCCATTTCTCAGAAATTTTATTTTGTTTTCAGTTAATTGACAGTCTCTGTGAAGCGGTTTAGTCTTTTTAGCCTCAGGCGAAAATGGGCTCTTTTCGAAATTATTAACTGCCTCGACTGAGTGAAATTCACAAAGATTGAATACTTGTTATTAACCGCGTTCGAGGTTCATTCTTTAAGTTACCGACCGAGTTTTTTCCACTCGGATTTATAGCCCAAGCCCAGGCTATAACTCCGTGTGGAACAAAACGAGATTCCGTAACTTACAGTGCAGTTCACGAACACGAGGTTATTACGATATCTTTTATATCTCTGGGCTCAAATTAACCCTTTAACTCCCGTTGCGACCAAGACAGAATTTTTCCTTCCTATTTCCAGACAATATCATGTAGACAAGTGATGAGAATCAAAAAAAGATCAATCATGAGATTACTAATTGATCCGATGCCAGATTCTCCAAGCTAACATAATGAGAATTGTTCAACTGTAAAAAGTAGAGTACAAAAATCCTGCGATATTGTACGGTTATTTAAGCAGTTGGTTATTTTGTACGTACTGTAAAGAAACTGGTTTGACCAGTCGGTTGTGCGCTACGCGTCTGTATCCGCTTTGCTTTTCCCGCCCTATGCAAAAAAGCAGTTGGGTAATAAATAACTTTTTAGACGTTTCGGTGTGTAGTATCGCTGAGTATTTTTACGAGTTGAAAACGTTTCTTGTGAGTGCTGCAGACACGCTTTCAAGGAAACACACAAAATGTAATCTATCTTAGAGCCAATACTGAAACTGCGGTCTGTCAATGATTTGCAGAGTCCTGGCTTCCTAATTAAGCTACCCTGAATGGGAAAAAAAGAAACATCTTTTTCGAATTTTTGAGAGGCAAGGAATGGGTCTGAGGCTTGGCTGGAAATAACTTAGTGAATTGCCCCTGCTGGCCCTGCCAAAGATATAAATTTAACTTCCTGTTTCTACAAGTTTATCACCGATCGTCAAGTTTGTATGAGGGTCTGAATGGGGGTACTTTGATAACACTAAACACTTATTTTTTTGACCGTATAACATTAAACAGTTGATTTTCAGCCATTTTAACACTAACGTTAAAAAATTCGTTGTAACATTATTTTTTTCCCATAAACAAACAAACCACACCCTAAAAGGGGAAATATCTATGTTGAGCCTATGTTTATTGTCTCAAAGAGGTTTTTTTTTTGGCATTTTCCAACAATTCGGGATTATTTCAAGGCTTCCGAAGAGTGAGGAAGATATCCGAAAGCTGCCGAAGATTTCCGAAAGCTGTCGAAGATGTCTGAAGGCTGCCGAAGATGTCCGAACACTGTTGAAGATGTCCAAAGACTGCCGAAGATGTCCACTGAGACTGCCAAAGATGTCCACAGACTTATGACCTACGATATTTGAAGACTACCGCAGATTTGGCATGTATAACTCATAACAATTCTATTCTTAAAGCGCTTTTACAGCGAGGATTCACCAAACGTGACCACTTAGAGAGAATATATTAGTAACAAATCAGATTACGATATTCAAATCAAACAGCCAATGGGATAGAACATTGAAATAAACAGTAAAATTAAGCAAATTTACGGACTGCCATCCGTTGTATGAATACCTCAGCATGATTGGTTGGCTTTGTGAGATGGTCCCAGTTGGTGTATCTGCACTGTAAAAAAAAAGAGATAAATACGAAAATTACAAGGAAAATGAGAGTTAACATATATGAGTGTTTAAATTTGACTAGTAATGAATGCAATAACAGAATATTCTTTTACCAATAAGATCGGCTACAGTGCTCACAATGTATAATGGTCAACAAAAATGACAGACATGTCACTCCATCCTGGCCAAAAACATTTGATTATATTCCATACCCGAATAGTCGCGATTGTCCCAACTGTTTCTAGAGATCAAGGCGGAAATGAGCGCGGGTGGTGCGACCAAATCTGCTGAACGTTATGTCTGTATCATTATCCGCATCGCTCTCCGAGTCGGTGTCGAATTAATCCTGTTGCTCAGGGAGATCTGTCACGTTACCAACTGCGACAACTTCGAGCATGCTTTCGTCAACAAAGGTGATTCTCGGTACTTCGTTTGTAGCTCGTGAAATATTTGTATCCTGGTCGACTCGTTCTTCATTGTCTGTCCCTGGATCATCTTAAACATCCTCTTGGAATGTTACTCTAGTACACGATGGCGTACTGGAATATACAGCTGGCGGCAGGGCTCCCGCTTTGTCTTTTGTAGATTCGCTTCTTACCGTCTTTGACAGGTCGATACCTGTCAACCAATTCCTTCATGGCTGCCTCAATGTTGGGGTCAACGTTATCAGCTGGAGGAGGTTTCATCAAATCTACGTCCCGTAACTCCACACTGGATTTAGGCACTGGATAATAAGACTTCTCAAGTGTGAAGTGCTCCACTTCGTTGTTCTCTTTGAGCATACACAAGAGCGGTGAAAGTCTCGTTTTTGAAGTGGGAGACTGCATGAAGGTTCTCCACCTGAGTTGTTAGCAGCGTACGCAGGTCAATGTCACCAAGACAGTCCTTGTTTACATTCTTAACCTTATCTCGTAGCTGTTCCATACCTCTTTCGAGAAGCACCAATGACTCCTGTGTTTTGCTGGAAACAGTTCCTTCAGGGCCATTGCCGTTTCTTTCATTTTATAGTGTTGCCTTACTTCAGCTATTGTGTTTTTAATATAAGCATTTAAAGATGAAACATTGCACACAGCATCTTGAAGAGATAATTGGACCGTGTCGATCGTATGTGCACCAATTCCAAAACTATCATAGAGACATTCGAGGTTGCGAAGAAAAGACATTTTGCCAGTAAGCCCCGAAGCTAGTTTGATTGCTTCAGCAGCTATATCGGAAACAAAAAATTTGAAATTTGTTTATTCAGTTCACGACTTGTGCAGCTAAAGATCTCAGATATGTCGTCAACCGCTTCTGTAGAACTGGACCTGTACCCTCAAGTGACAATCTGAAACGACTAAGCTGCGAGAGCAAATCAGCTCGCGATTTTAGGCGTCCGGGTTTGAAAAAATACTTCGCCTTTCAATTCAATGAAACGGGTTGCTGATGAGCCTCTCTCTGCTACGAAGACTACGCCATTGGTAAAGCATAGGTCCCGCGCATCCTTGAATACTTCCCTCCGAACATTCACATCGACTGGTCGGTGTAAAAGCAGTTCTACGAGACTATCGAGAGTCGAAATCGTAGTCTAACGCCAGTACTTTGCCTTGGGGCCCAATTTCAAGTGCAATTGGTCTTTTGCAAACACTCCTTTGGTTGGATTTCCAGAAGCGATACTTTTCAGGAACTATTGTGTGGATTACCAAACGTATCCCCTTAAGTACATCCAGTACTGAGGGTCTAGTAAGGCGCATTATCGGTTCTAAGGACAAGAGCATTTCAGCTTTGGCTCACTGTTCGCGAGCGATTTTCTTGATTTCTTGTTTAAAAAGGGCAGATAAAATTTGAAAATCCTTAAAAAAAACATTGGGGTCTACTTTCAACACTAAACAGTATTTTTTTCAAGAACAGTAAACATTAAAAAGTGGCCAATTTAACAGTAAACACTAAAAAATATGGACAAATAACACTAAACACTAAACCCCATTCAGACCCTGATCACTTACTAACCGAGGGGATTTGGAATATAGACAAGTAGTGGTACTAGTGATAAATTTTAAATTTTATTCATATGGCACCATCGCTATAAAAATGGCCCATTAGATATATTTGTTTAACATGATACAACCAGGAGTTAAATCTATTTACGAAAATAAGAATATCATCAAAACTAAGGTGCCATTCGAAGTGATTCACAATATCTAACAAAAGAAAACTAACTGTCCAAAAGATATTCCCAGAGGCCCCCATTTTGCCAGTGAAGCTTTGTGCGGAAAGCGATAGACAAGTGGCAGACTTAGATAACTTCAAAGTACAAACATAAAGCGCATAATTATCGTCGGTCTCTGGGAAAGAGCTAGGCTGATTTGCTGGTGAGAGATCTCAGTAATCTTAGTAACAAACCGGCGATTTTGAAGCTCATCGACGTATGAGCTAGGAGTTGAATCATTCAGCAACTTATAAATTATCAAGCAACCTTAAAAAATCGATAATGCCCAATGAAGCCTATTGGAAAAGGATCGCCAATCTGAGATTCCGTAGAACATATTTTGGTGATTTTTATCTCATAAAAGGAACCTAACGAGGCCGCCGAAGGCAGCCGCTGTATTCTTCGTACTATAAATTTTCTCAAGTATACCAATTAGCCACCACTCTGTGAAACAAGGGCTCTTCTGCAGCAAAACAAGAGTTGAGAGCATGATTCGAAACTATCATAGCTTCATGTTATCCACAGTTGGTCCTTATTTATTTGTGTTTATTGGAGATAGAAAAAAAAAAGGCTTTGTGATGCTATCAACTCGGTAACAGCATTGATAAACTAAAAATTGAGTCAAACGTTCGTGGAAAATTGTAAACGATTTGTGAGAGTCCACTCTTTGGGAAATTTGTCAAAATTTAATCGAGAATGTAACCCTGTAATTTTCTTAACCTTCAAGACTGGAGTTCGTATTAGATGGTGGACTAATCTCAACCTGAAGAAACAGTGTGTCATCCACTATGTAGCGCCCCGAATAAAGTTTGACATGAGATATGAAACGATGAAGACCCCTTCCAATGTTTTGTTCTGTTTCGGGCCTTGCGAAGCTTGGATTATTTTTCCCAATGATCTCCTTGGTCACGTTTTTCCGTTGGTCTGGATCATCCTGTTGATCAATCAAGGTAATCTTCACTTCCTTATTGAAGGGCCAGCGTAAAATTGCATCATATTCACCTTTCATTACAACCATGAACACCGAGAGGTGAGTTTTTTTGCCATCTCCAAACCCACCAGGGTAAATAAGAAATCTTAACTTGTAACCAAAACTTTCGGTTTCAGTTTTGGTGTAGAGTGGGTCACTGTATATTTTGTCTTTACCTCCATTTTTGGCTTCTTCCAAAATCTCGCTGAAACTATCAATCCGCCAAAGAAACGCTTCGTTATGTTTTACGCTCGACAACTTTAGCAGTTCCATGGCATTTTTCAACTCAAGTCTTGTCTCATTTAACAAAGCTTCTGTGTTATTTGATTTATCTTCTGTCTTCTTCAACTTATCTTTTGTGTTATTCAGCTCATCCTCTGTTTTAGTTAATTTAATACAAACTAAATCAAGATGGATTCTTGTTGCTGATTCAAGATGATCCTCCATTTCTTGACGTTGGACCTACATGAAAATTTATACTTCATTTACCTGAAATTCTACAGACTATTATTATTTATACCTGTAATTTAAACAGCTAATATATTTCATAGTTCTTTTCGGCATGACGTGGTCTTCAACACACTCGTCGGAATCTTTTCTGTTGGTTATATTTCCTCGAGCTTCGACTAGAGAGGTGATTTATCACATGGCTGCCCCCATAAATGTTTAAGATTAAGTTAATACTATGAAGGGATTGGCTATAAAGGGCAGATATTGGTCTATCTACCTTACCGCCCCGAAACTGTCTGCTTCATTTCGTAGCCGCCGCGAACATTTTCTAGAACAAAAAAACTAGCTTCCAGAATTCGTCTTGACAATATCAAATGCAAAGCAAACCAAGATGGAATGTAGGGTTATAAGGTACATGCAATTCTCTGGGCCTGTTACATTAGTTTCTCACCTTTATAGTGCAATCCATTCCTGCATATGGACAGGAAATTATGGTTAGCGGACACTCATCTTTTGTGTGATTCGAAACCTGCATCACATGAAATAAAGGACTTGAATAAAAAGGAATGGCACGCACCAAAATCTGTCAGTGGAAAAGAGTACTAGAGGGAAAATCATGGCCGCCATCTTTAATTTTAATGGCTGCGGTAGGTTGGGGAGAGAAAGAAATTTGTTCCAAGGGGGCGGTCGACGGTCAGAAATAAGGAGAGGGGAGTGAAGTCCGAGGTCATTGTTATTTTGGAAATTTTTGTTCAGACGTTTCACTCTGATCGTGAAGTTATTAGTTTCGATTCCACTCTCGAGGAAGCACTAAGTGTCTTCCGGAATTCCGAAAAAGACAACCACACCGTTTCACCAGAGTATGCTGGTTTGCATCAAAAAATTATAGCGGGTAAACCTTCGAGTGCAGTCAGGTTGTTGCTTCAAAGTATCGCTTACGATCAAATAGAGGGAAAAAAGAAAATTTGTCAAATAGATTAATGGCAGCTAAACTCAAGGATTTTCATTTGAAAAATGTAGAGCGCAGCGAATATCAGCTCATTTGTGACCGCGGAGGTGGTTTTGTCGAGGCCATTTCTCTTCTGACTGAAAAAAAAAACTGCCTCACCGTTTCAATCAGCGTCTGTACGTGTATTTGTTATGACCTGGTCATTTCCGAAATACAGTGGCGTGTAGCTAATCAGGGAGTGTTTTGCTTTTCAACAATCTCTTCGGGCAAGCGTCTTCTTGCTCTTTCCCCGCCCCCTACCCCCGTCGTCCACTCTGACTCCAAATCAAACATGGCCGGTGGGATAAACGATCGCAAGCCTATAACGTTAGCTCGCACTAAATAGACGCCTGCACTGCGGGCTACTCTGACAAATGCAGATGCCACTTTTCGCTTATCTGTTTGGCATTGTTCTCTCGTTAACATCGTGTGTCTGTGATTATTAAAATGATTAAAGAAAATTTTGATCAGATGAAGTATCAGCAAGAACCATTACATCTATCTTTATTTCCGTCGGAAATGTTTTTACCACTCATAATATTGTATGTTTTAAATTATCTTATCTTAAAGTGAAAGGATGTAAATTGATGTTTGATGGATAAATAGCATGTATTAAAGCTGCATCTAGTGGCGAAAGATTCACTTAAAACGTCAGATTGTATATCACAGATAAAGCTGAAAGTCTCACCATATCCCTTGGAATTGAAAGACCACAGCTGTTTGGACAAGTTACTGGGAACTTGCTGCACTGTCTAATATGGTCCTACGAAAAGAAAAATCAAAGAAACACAGGAATGCGGAAATTTGATTTCACTACGTTTTCATTTTTTTTTAAAATCAATTTCCTTCGAAAATCGGGCTATAAAGAGAGTCTCAATGGTGTTAACCGTCATCCGTAGAACGGCCAAAGTACTTAGCCTTTGGGTGTAACATTGACAAATTATAAACTGTTAGTCGTAAAAAAAATTAACCGTAAATTTTTCCTGGTGAGTGGAATGAAAAGACAGTAACAATTAGCCGTAAAGTGGCCAAACTTTTAACTAAAGTCGTAAAGGCATAACCCCTTTGAGACCTTCTTTAAAATCGAATATACAGTTTGTTATCTATTTACTCTAATTCTTATTCGATTTTAAGGGTCTCAAGTTTTTCAACAGAAACATTAAAAGATTTTCTTGCTAGAGGTGTGTTATTTTTCCTCCACTGTAACAATCCTTACTTGCATCATATACTCTGGGTGGGGCTCCGCGCAGTATTTACATTGAAGGATTCTCCATGGACACACATTATTTTCGTGCTGTGTAAGATGTCTTCTTTGGACTTTTTCGCGACAGTTCTTGTTAGCACACGCTACTTGCTGAAAAGAGCAAGATTCCAAGTGGATCTGTTCAACAAATACAACCAAAACAACTTAAGTTTGGGTATTGGTTCCTTGCTCTCCCTGAGAAGTAAAAAATTACCAAGCATATCGTCTCTATGTCTTGGCTTCTACGTGTAGGAACTTGAGCTATGTCTGTGGCTTTGTTATTTCAACAGACGAAGACAATAACTTATGCTGATAAAGTTGTTTATTGACATTTATTGAAATATACGTCAGTTTTACCTCCTTGTTCCTCAGCTCCCCAGTCCATTCACAGCCATCATTTGGACATCTGATCGCTAGAGAGAGAATCTTCCTTTCTGTTGCTTTATCAGGGAAGATATCCTTAGAAATAATCACAGTAAAATTGTTCCTACGTCGTCATAAGGTGACAATTGACTTGAGCATGAGTGCTTTCCTTTACAAGAGCCTTTACTAGGGAGTATTTAATGAAATAATAGTGATGTTTTTTAAGAAAAATAGAAATAGGTAAGGTATATTTCAAAAACAGAAAAAAATTGACTAGAGAAAAGAGAAAATTGTTGAAAATATTTAATAGAAAAATTAAACGTGTGTGTGGTCAGGACTCTTAATTCACAATTATCTGGCATTATTTTGATTACTTCTTAAACATGTTAAAAGAAGAAATCAAAATAATGCTAAATAATTGCGTTGGTCTTTACCTGCACTCAGCCAAGGAAATCATTCTTATAACTTTTCAGTTGTTAAAAAAAGTTGACTTACCCGATCTAGGTCCAGATTCTGCCTGTCTACTGGGCAGGTTAAAAATTCTTTTTTACTCTGCTGTCTGTGAGAAAAATTAAATTATTAAGAATGGTAAAGAAATAAGTAAGGAAGGAAGTAAGGAAGCACGCAAGCAAATATGTACCGTATGTACCCCATCTTAACCAACACTTTTATCTTATTCAATGCAGCCCATGCCACTTCACAACGATAACAACGACACTTGCTAATTCAACTTCCACAGCAGTATTCAGAAGCTACAACATCGATAAAAGAATATAATAACATAGCTAGTAAATTTGTTTACTCCAATTCAATTATGCACGCTCGTGACGTCAGCAAACAAATCCCTCGAGGAAAAAAAATTTCTATCGGGTTGAAAATGTTATAAAACAATTGGTTCATACGTAAGCTATGCGTTCATCAATATATAAAGCACTTGTGAAGTTTGGGGAGCACTCAAGAAGCTAGAGTTGCTCTCGGCTACTCTCACGCATCTTTCGTGCTCTCCAAACTTCCCACGTGTTTCATATCCGATGAACGCACGCTGACGTATGAACCAATTGTTAATTGAGGTAGATGAAGCCCTTGTTAGGAATTTTCCAATTGAATATATTTCATTGCATTGACACAATTTACTTGGTACATAAGACAAGTCTATTTATTTATGTAATTTAGTGGCTGAGTAATTGAGTTGTGGATGACGATTGAAACGAACTGAAACTAAAAATAGCGCCATAGTTTTAGTAGTATTGCAGTACTAAATATAATGAAGGTGGAGAAAAGATTTGAACTTTGAACAGCAATCACGCTTGCAGTAGATAATTGCACTACCGGTCGATTTCCGCTTTCGATTCTGAGATATTTTGCTCTGATATTTTGCTATGGTATTTTGATAAGTGAGCATGAAATCCGTGTATTACCTTTGATAATGAAGAAAATGTATTGTGCTAAATTTTAGAGGAAGATGGGCGCGTATTTTGATTGAAACTAATCGAATGGAATACTAGAAACTGAAAAATTGCATCACTAAGTAAATAACTATAGTGGTCATTATCATTACAGTTGATGTGTAAGATCATGCAACCGACCACCATCCTCTAGATAGATGGACTTTGACTTTGGTAATGATTGAATTCAGCTGAAACACACTAATGACCTATTATGAATTCTTTAGGGTGATTACATTACGTGAGTAAACGAGCAACAATATTGAAAGCTGCTTATGATAAACTCGTACCTTCCAATGTGCTTGTCAAGACATTCTTTGCAATTTCTGTGGCCACATCTCGTAAGAACTGGTTCCTTTAGCGGTAAATGACATATGGGACATTGAAAATCTTCTTCAACTTCTTTCACAAAGTCCTCTTCGTAGCCTGAAGGAGGGCAGTGATCATTTGATGTGGATTCCGCCATATTGAAATCCACCCGAGACTCGAAGTCAAATGATGAAAGTAACGAAAATATTTGACCCTTGCTTTGAAAGGTGTTTGTAACGCAATAACTCAAGACTTCTTGAAAGTGGGAAATAACGCTACTTTTGCATTACGACATACTGCTCCCGCTCTCTCGGCTGCATTTTCACTTGTACTGGCCTTGATCGATTGGAAATTTTTGATCTCTTGCAACGCTCTTTTCTGTGGAAAGAAATTATGACTAAGCTGGCGCAGAGAAATCTCTTTTTAATAGAGTTTTATTGATTTATAGTATGACTGAATCAAATTTTTTTTTGTTCATGGCGTAAGTTATTAAGACCTTACATTAGCGGGATACGTTTCTGGGATTAACAAGGAGCAAAAGAGTCGTCTTTAATCCGTTGCTTCTTGACCGTCTTCGTTACATTGTAGTTCGATTGGATCTCTTTGATAATTCGTGAAGAAGTTTGATCGCGTTACACGCCAGAAGTAATCATTTCGCGACAAGCTTGTGCCGTTAACTAGAGAAATGGGAAAATTGGACTCCTCTGTTACCTGTGGTTTGATTTCTTTCAAAGGGGGCTTCCGTTTTTAACGGTCTCCGACGATTGTCGAAAGCACTGTTGTCTTTTAAGTAGAAAAGTGCTTTCTTCCCTCGAACTCATGAATGTGAAATTTTGAATTTCTGAGCCACACACTCTTCAGCGGTCATTTTCCAACCCTCTCCCCAAGGGTAGTGAGGAAAAAGAAAAAAAAAAACAGTGATGGTTACAACATTATGGCAAAAATGAGAATTCTTTAAAGTGTTATAAAAGATTTTAAAATTATCTTGGACATAGGCTATCAAGATTTCACGACTTTCATACGAGTATGATTGCATATCGACTTCATAAGATTTTAAGTCCGAACCCATGACTACTGAATATTGATATTATGTCAAATAGAACGGTTCAAATTAATAATCATACATTTATCACTGAGACAGAGAAGGCAGAGTGTGTGGCTGTTATTTCAAGGGTTGTGGTGAAATTCAAGTTTATCCTGCAGAAAAACCTGGAGAATATTGTAAGACCAAAACTATGCTGTTTACATGCAACGGCTGGGAAAAAAGTTCCATAATCGTAAAATAGGGATGTCATCGTGGTAAATAACACTTTCAAAATATGTTTGTCTCACGATGTGCGCATTGCATAGGTGGATCGCGACGTTTTGATTCCACTGTCCACAATTCTACATCAGTGAGACTGGTAGACCTGTGCATGAGAGAATCAAAGAGCATGACAGGAATATCCGACTCGTGAAGAACCACACCTCCGCTATTTCAGAGAACGCCTACAATATCGGACGCCACCGTTTATTGATCGTGAACCCCATTTCTGCTCACACAGGCTGGAAGAGGTAAAAAGCCGATATAAAAGTTGACTAGTGGTGGACCTTAGACGTCTCAAGTAAGATTTGTATTTAGGCGACTCCTAGGGTAAACTTAAAAAAAAACAGTTCGGCAATGGGGCAATGAAATCCTGGCAGAACAGGATTAATAACAAGCTAAAGTGAAACTCGGAGATTCGATCCGTGCACCTGTGTTCTTGACGTACTACAGCATCCTTTCGTAATCGATGTTTGGATCATCACAACACAGAGAGGTCCATTGTTCCCGTTTGGGTGACAGAAAGGCACTATGCACGCGTAGAGAATGGTTTATTAATCATGATTTTTTTTACTTCTTTCTTCGGAAAAATCTATTCTGAGACAATTCTATAAAAAAGAAACCGAAAGGTGAGTATTTCTTGCCACCTTCAAAGCCATTGGGGTAAAATCGCGCTTTAAAGGTGTAGTCTTAGCTTTCAGTATCGATTTTGGTGTAGAATTAATAACTCTCAGCAGGTTAGTATGAATCACTCACTGTTCTCTGTTTTCCACCTTTCTTTGCCTTTCTCAAAATCTCGCTGAAACCGTTAACCCGCCAAAGAAACACGTTTTTAAGGCTTGACAACTTTAGCAGTTTCAACTGTCTCGTTGAACATATCTTCTGTGCTAGTCAACCTATCATCTGTCTTCTTTAACTTTTTTTTTTTTCATTCAACTCATCTTCTGTTTTACTGATTGCTAACTTAAAAAATGTCTGATTTTTTATTCGAAATCGAGCAAGTTCTTCCTCTTTAATCCCCGTGACTTGGTTCTATCTGCCTTTTCAAAATTTCCTATCAAGACAGAATCCTTTTTTTATCGAGAGCGCTTCATACGTCATTTAAAAAAAGGAGTGGAACATGCACCAAGGAAAGTGAAATTACTTTCCGATGAGTTCTAGACGCCATGGAGGTTTTTTCTTGCTCAGACGGGTTGAAGGAAACTATTGCACGAGGGCCATCCGTTCGTCACGAGTTCGGTAGACCTTTGTGGCAACTCAGTTAAGCATAGCCATTTCTCAGAATAGCAATTTTGTTTTGTTTTCAGTTAATTGACAGACTGTGTGAAGCGCTTAAGTCTTTTCAATTTCTATTATTTTTTCAGGTTCGACTGAATGAAATTCACGAAGGTTAAATAGCTCTCACTAACCTCGTTCAAGGTTCACACCGAAAGAGATCGAGTCTTTTTTCCACTCGGATTTATGGCCCAAGCCCGGGCCATAAATCCGAGTGGAAAAAAATCGACTGAAGTTTTGTAACTCACAGTGCCGTTCAAGAACACGAGGTTATTACGATATCTTTTACATCTCTGGGCTCATATTTACCCTTCAACTCCCGTGAGTGACCAAGACAGAATTTCTCCTTACTATAATAATACAATATCATGTAGATAAGTGATGAGAATTAAGAAAAATACCAATGGGATTACTAATTGATCCGATACCAAATTCTCCAAGCTAATATAATGAGAATTGTTTGGCAGACAGTAAGGAGAATTGCAAAAGGGATCTTTGGAGTTAAAGGGTTAAGAAGGGGAAGATTTCAACTCAAACAAGGGCTTAAACTCATCGAGCTGGACAGTGAAGTACGGCCTTATCGAGTGAACAATAATAGCGCACAAAATAATCGAGAGATGTAAATAGATGAATATTATTATCCAACTGCACAAAGTAGAGTACAAATATTCTGCGATATTGTACGGTTATTTAGATAGTTGGTTATTTTGTACTGTAAAATATCTTGTTTAACTATTCGGCTTCGCGCGCTACGCTTCTCTATCCGCTTTTCTATTCTCGCCTTATGGGAAATGAGAAGAAAGACTTGACAACTTATTAAATGTTTTGGTATGTAGTTTCCTTTGTATTTCGAGCTCATCAAAATACCGCACATCTCGTAGAAATACTCAGCGATACTACACACAAAACGTCTAATAAGACATGTTTATTGAAAACTTTGCTTGTGATAACTCCAGACATTCCCTTAAACGAATGTAATCTATTTTACGAGCCAATACTAAAATTGTCGTCTGTCAATGATTTGCCATGTCTTGGTTTCGTAAACTGCCCCAAAAAGGTAAACAAAAAACAAATCTATGTCGACTTTTTAAGAGGCAATGATCGGGTCTGAGTCTTAGCTTGAAGTAATTTAGTGAATTCCCACTGTTCTCTGGCTGTGCCAAAGAAATAAGTTTAACTTCCTGTCTGTTTTAACAACTTTATCACCGATCGACAAGCTCGTATTATAACTCCTGCCCGCTCTTTCCGCGGCTCGAAAATGTCTGTGTGGTGTTGATAAGGGAAAATTAATGGAACAATGCAGCCTCAGAATTATTTCATGAACGAAACTTTTTTCATCGCGGCCGAGCAAATAGTGAGAGGATTTTGAAATATAGACAAGGAGTGATACCAGTGAAAATTTTATTCTTACGGCGCTATCGCTATAAGAATGGCACAGTACATATACTTGTTTAAACTGATGCAACCAGCAATAAAATCTATTTACGAAAAGAAAGAGGTCATGAATACTAAGGTTCCATTCACCATTATTCACAATATCTCGAAAAAAAGAAAAAACGAAAGCTGCTCAGAAAACATTCCCAGAGGCCCCCGTTTTGCTAGTGAAACTTTGTGTGGAGAGAGAACGACACATACATTATGTACATAATCATCGTTGGTCTTTAGGAAAGAGCTCGGCTGATTAACTGTCGAGAGATCTCAGTAGTCCTGAGTACAAACCGGCAATTTTGATTTTGATCTTTGAACGTATTAGCTTGGATTTAACTCATTCAGCAACTTATAAATTACCAAGCAAACATTAAAAAATCGATAATGGACCAATGAAGCCTATCGAGTTAGGATCGCTAATCTGGGATTCGATTTCTTATTTTTAAGGCTGTAAAACATATTTTGCTGATTTTTATCTCGCAAAAGGAACCTAACGAGGCCGCTTAAGGCAGACCCTGTACTCTCCTTACCATAAATTTTATCAAGTATACCAATTAGCCACCATTCTGTGAAACAAGGGCTCTCCCGCAGCAAAACAAGGGTTGAGAGCATGATTCGATACTGCAATGGCGTCATGTCATCCACAGTTGATCCTTATTTATTTGGATTCATTGGAGAAAGAAAAACAATTGGCTTTGTGATGCTACTAACTAGGTAACAGCATTTATAAACTGATATTGAGTCAAATGTTCGTGGAAAATTAGAAACGATTTGTCAGAGTCCACTCTCGGGGCGATTTGTCAAAATTTTATCGAGAATGTAACGTTGTAAATTTTCTCAAATTTCAAGACTGGAGTTTGTAGTAGATGGTGGACTAATCTTAACCTGAAGAAATAGTGTGTCATCCACAATGTAGCACCGCGAATAAAGTTCCAAATGAGATATGAAACAACGAACTCCTTTTCCTTTGTTTTCTTCTGTCTCGGGCCTTGCAAAGCACTGAAGATTTTCGCAACGATCTCACCGGTCTCGTTTTCCCGTTGGTCTGGATCATCCTGTTGATCAATCAATGTGAGCTTCACTTTCTTATTGAAGGGCCAGCGTAAAAGTGCATAATATTCACCTTTAATTACAGCGACAAACACCGAGAGGTGAGTGTTTTTGCTATCTCCAGACCCATTAGGGTAAATGTATCGTCTTAACTTAGCCAAAATTTTCTGTTCCAGTTTTGACGTAGAATGGATCACTGTCTATTCTCTCTTTTCCTCCGTTTTTGGCTTCTTTCAACATTTCGCTGAAATTGTCAATCCGCCAAAGAAACACCTTTTACGCTCGACAACTCTAGCAGTACCATGGTATTCTTCAACTCAGCTCTTGTCTCATTTAACCAAGCTTTTGTGTTATTCAGCTCATCTTCTGTTTTATTTAACTTGTCTTCCGTGTTACTTAATTTAATACAAAGTAAAGCAAGATGGGTTCTTGTTGCTGATTCAAGGTGATGCTCCATTTCTTGACGTTGGACCTACATGAAAATTTATACTTCATTTACCAGAAATTATACATACCTTAAACTAAGCCCTTATCTAAAACAGCTAATTTGGTTTAAAGTTCTTTTTGATAACGGTTTTACGTGATCGTCAACACACTCGTCAGGATCTTTTCTGTTGGTTATATTTCCTCGAACTTTCAACTAGAAAGGTCATTTATTACATGGCAGCCTCCATAAATGTGCAAGATTACTTTATCAATGTGATCGATGATCGCCGATAACTGTCGCTGGAACACCACAACGAGGTTCTCATAACAATTTTATTTTCACCGTTTTGCGTTTTTCATTGACTGAGAGCCTGGAGCAGACTGAAAAAAGAATGAATGGGGCCTGTAAGAATGGTTTGTTGTTTTTCAGTGAGAATGAGATGTAACGGGGAAATAACATGAGAGGCTTTAAATAAAGCAAAAAAGGGAACTGTTTGGCATTTTTCTTTCTTTAATATTGTGTATCCGTGATTATGAACCTAATTAAAGAAAATTTTGATCAAGCGTCAGTAAGAACCATTAGTCACACAAATTTATAGCTGTGAGACATCCACTTGTATGTCCGTCGGAAATGTTTTTGCGGTTCATAACTTTGTATGATTTACATTATTTTAGGAAATTTTAAAGTAAAAAGATATAATTTGACGCTTGAAAAATATCATGTATTGAAGCTGCATCTAGTCGAAAAAGATTCGCTGCAAACTTCAGGGCCCAGTTGTATAAAGGGCGGATAAGTCGCTATCCAGCGGATAAGTGATAGCAAAACGTGTGGCGTTATCCACCGGATAGAGTTTTATAAAGTGAATAGCGCTATCCAACCTTCGAACAACCGGAGTCAGATTGTATATCACAGACAACGCTGAAAGTCTCACCATAACCCTTGGAATTGAACGACTACAGCTGTTTGGACAAAATACTAGGAAATTGCTGCACTGTCTAATATGGTCCTACAAAAAAATGAAAAAAGAATCAAATAAAAACAGCAATGCGGAAATTTGAATTTATTATGTTTCCTTTTTTCAATCAATTTCCGTCGGGAGTCGGGCTCTAAAGAAAGTCTCAATGGGGTAACCGTTAAGTGGCCAAAATTTTAACCAATACAAACTGTAGCCGTAAAAGCCATAACCTCATCGAGACCTCCTTTAAAAATCGAATATGTATTTTGTTATCTATATACTCTAATTCCTATTCGATTTTAAGGGTCTCAATTTTTTCCACAGAAACATTAAAATATTTCCCGGCAAGAGGTGTATTATTTCTCATGGATTCCTCCACTATTACAATCCTTACTTGCATCATGCAGTTTGGGTGGGGCTCCGTGCAGTATGTACATTGAAGGACTCTCCATGGACACACATTTTTTTCGCGCTGTGTAAGATGTCTTTTTTGGACTCTTTTGCGACGGTACTTGTTAGGACACGCTACTTGCTGAAAAGAGTAAGATTCCAAGTGGATCTGTTCAACAAATAAAGCCAAAACAACTTCAGGTTGGGTGTTGGTTCCTAACTCTCCCTGAGAAGTTAAAAATGATCAAGCCCATCGTCTCTATGTCTTGGCTTCTACATGTAGGAACTTGAGCTATGTCTGTGGCTTTGTTATTTCAACAGACGAAAACAATAACTTATACTGATAAAATTGTTTATTGACATTTATTGAAATATGCGTTACTTTTACCTTCTTGTTCCTCAGCTCCGCAGTCCATTCACAGCCATCATTTGGACATCTGATCACCATAGAGAGAATCTTCCTTTCTGCTGCTTTATCAGGGAAAATGTCCTTAGAAATAATCACAATTCGTATTTTTCCTAAGTCGTCTTAAGGTGGCAATTGACTCAAGCATAAGAGCTTTACCTTACAAGAGCCTTTACTAGGGAGTGTTTAATTAGATAATAGTGATGTTTTAAGAAAAATACAAATAATTAGGGTATATTTCAAGAACAGAAAACAAAATAGACTAAAGAAAAGAGAACATTGTTCAAAATATTTCATTGAAAAATAAAACGTGTGTTTGAGGAAGAAACTAACAAGTAAAACCATTGACAATGGTCAAGACTTTAAAGTCACAATAACTGACTTCTTAAAAAAAGTAATCAAAATATTGCTAAATGATTGAGTTGGTCTTTACCCGCACTCAACCAAGCAGATCATTCTTAACGTTTTAGTAGTTAAAAAGTTTACTTACCCGGTCTGGGTCCAGATTCTGCCTGTCTGCCGGGCAGGTTAAAGACTCTTTTTACACTGCTGTCTGTGAGAAAAATTAAATTCTTAAGAATGGTATAGAAATAAGGAAATAATTAAGGGAGCACGCAAGCAAATATGTACCGTAATTATTCTCATACCCCATCTTAACCAACACTTTTATCTTATTCAATACAGTCCACGCCTCTTCACAACAATGACAACAACAGTTGCTAATTTAACTTCCACAGCAGTATTCAGAAACTACAACATCGAAAAACGAATATTGAGGTGGATAAAGCCCTTGTTAGGATTTTTCCAAGCGAGTTTATTTCATTGCATTGACACAATCTACAAGCTACATAAGATAAGTCTATATGTTCATGTAATTAAGGAACCGAGCAATTAAGCTGTGGATTACGAATAAGGCGAACCGAAAGTTTGAATGGCGCGATAGGTCTAGTAGTATCTCAGCACTTACAAGCACAAAGTAAGGAATAAGGTGAAAAGATTTGAACTTGGAACAGCGATCACGCTTGCAGTAGATAATTGAACTACCGATTTGCGCTTTCGATTCAGAGATATTTTGCTCTTTGGACAAGTGAACATGAAATCTGTTCATTACCTTTGATAATTAAGAAAATGTATCGTGCTACGTTTTAGAGGAAGATAGGCGCGTATTTTGATTGAAACTAATCGAAGGCAATGCTAGAAATTGAAAAATTGCATCACCAAGTTAATTAGTGTAGGGGTTTCTGATCCGTGAAATTGATGTTTAAGATCATGCAACCGACCATCGTTCTCTAATTATTAATTGGATGGACTTCGACTCTGGTGGTGATTGAATTCAGTTGAAACACACTGATGACCTGTCATGAATTCGCTAGGGTGATTAGATTAAGTGAGCAAACGAACAACAATACTGAAAGCTGCTTATCTCAAACTCGTACCTTTCGATGTGCTCGTCAAGACATCCTTTAAAATGTCTGTGGCCACATCTCGTAAGAACTGGTTCCTTTAGCGGTAAATGACATACGAGACATTGGAAATCATCTTCAACTTCTTCTACAAAGTCCTCGTCGTGGCCTAGGGGATGGCAGTGTTCATTTGATGTGGATTCCGCCATGTTGAAATCCACCTTTTGCATGCAGTGAGAATAAGATGTATTGGGAAAATATCACAAAGACGTTTCAAACAATTTGCAAGAAATAAAAGAGAACTATTTGGAGTTTTGGCGTGCTTGTGATTCTGAACATAATGGGCAAGCAAATTTCTATCAAGAACAAGAACCATCAGTCAGAAAACTTGTAACCTTAGTCGCATCCGCCATTATTTTTTTCTCTTGGTGAGAGATCTTCCTTGTTTGTAAGTTTTTGCATATACTGCAAGTAAGTTATTTTTTTTGGAGTGGTTAGATCTTTGAAAACGGATATAAAAGAAGAGGCGATAGTTACTCGAGTTTCAATTTCAGTGACTTTAAACTGAGGGCGATCACTTTCTATTCCAAAAACAACAAATCTTTGAGGAAGATAGTTCTGAAGACGATCACATTGGTAAACATTTATTATGATACTTCGTGCAAAGCAATTGCGAAAGCGAAGGACATATTTTACGTACAGATTTAAACTAGTCGCGTGCAACGTCAGAAAATGCGACTGCATTACTCTGTAAATTATCACGGTGGCCATTACCGTTACAATTAATTTTTACGAACGTAAAAGCGATGCTTGTCTCCTTAGTAAGAAGACCTCCACTCTTCTCACGTGGATCCCATGGAAAAAATCGCTACATACTTACAAGAGAAGTTTAACTGACAAATGTAACATAATAGATTAAACGAACTAATGAAGATCCATATTAAGTGGTGTCTATCATCTACTCATACCTTCTAATATGCTTGTTAGGGCATTCTTTGCACTACATGTGGCCGCATCTCGTCTGAAATGGTTCCTTAAGCGGCAAATGACATATCAGGCACTGAAAATCTTCAATAATCGGCCATTCCGCCTTATTGAGCAGCCGCCCTAACTACTAGAACTTAGTTGTGATGAAATATACAAAAATGTGACCATTGATTCAAAATACCAATCAAACGCAATCAGCCATGATTTTGTAAAAGACGAGTGGAAATCAAGTCTGTTTTTGCATTATTCTAAATCAGCCTTGTCCGCGTCTTCACACTTATTGGTCTATGTCAATCGGTTTGTTGAATTCTACGAAACATTTAGATGATTTTTAGATTTGTCGAGATTTGTCATTTTACTTCGGCTTAAACATCGCTGAAAAAGTAGGAAACAAATGAGAATGTTCATGGAAAGTAAAACTCTACACACATCGGGGAAAATTTGCCCCAACACGAAAAAAAATCTCTTACTTTCTCTCATGATGATATCTCTCCATTTAAATTTTGACGTTATGACCAAAAGAAGGACTCTGAGGTCACGTATTTTCTAATGAATTCAAGCGTGGTCTTTTCTTCCCTAGACGAGTGAAGGGAAACTATCGCACGAGGGCCATCTGTTTATCACAAGTTTCGTAGAATTTAACGCGACTCCGTCACGAGTAGCCATTTCTCAGAAATTTTGTATTGTTTTGAGAGCTTTTAGCTGACACCAGGGCCCCCAGATATTTTTCTCACCCGCTCAAATTTTCAAATTTTTCACAACTTCGCCTGTTTTTGCTGGTATGTCCGGCCAAGCCTTTATGGTGATTGGCCCCCGTAATAGCCGTTAGCTGTTCGCAGAGTGCTGCTCACTAGTTTTTTAGTTTTAAAAAGATTTTCGTATAAATTTATGCGACTCAGTCAAATATAACCACTTCTCAGAAATTTTGTATTGTTTTGAGAGATTTGTTTTCAGTTATTTGTCAGTCTGTGTGAAGCGGCAGACAGAAGATTAACTTCTTCGGAGTTAAATACAAAGTCTTGAAGATGGAAAACACTCATTTACTTTCTGTTTACGGAGAGGATTTTATGAGTCCAATTGATGACGATTTACTGTGTTTAATTTGTCAACATCCACTGCGAGAGCCAGTTCTGACGAGATATGGACACAGATTTTGTCGACAATGCCTCGAGCAACAACTTGCAAGGTTTGCGTTCGTATCTTTACTTGATGGTCACTCATAAATGCAAATTACGATCTACTCATCGTTTAAACATTTGATGAGACATTTTTGATATAAACGTGCTTGTAATGAGTCTGCCATTAAATCTCTAGGTAAACATCTCGCGCTGAATAAAAAGCTAATAGTTCTCTTGATTTCCACTCGTGATTTAGATAATGCACTCGTTCGCTTTGCTCACTCGTGAAATATTTTTCAGCATTCGAAGAGAAATTTCGTATTACCGCGCGGCCATCTAATGTCCTGTATATCTATGCAATTGTACTTTTGTAAAATAAACCTGGCCCTCATCATTCGTCAGTGTCGGCATTTATGTTCTTGAATGTAATGCCTCTTTTACCAAAGATCGACGAAGTTCGAATGCCATTTAAAGTGAAAATCTGGAATTCACTTGCATCACGGAATCATGGTTAAAAAAACCACATAGGTGATAATTTGGTGACGGTTTGGGGTTATAATATCAACCGTTGGGAAAAGGAAAATTTTTCATATCTTATGTAGCATGTACGCACCGTGTATACATCTTACGTTGCATAAAAAAATTTGCGTCAATTGGAGTACATTTAAAAATAATGCTTAAAAGCATGTAATAATTTTTATGGTAAATATTCCATGTGTTCGTGATTATGAGTTTTGGTCATTTTAACGCAAGTAACCATGGAGGCGTCTGTGTGTATGTTCGTGAATCCTTACGTTATGAAGTTCTATATCCGACATCATTTGGCGCGATCTTTGAAGTATTACGGGCCAAATCCGCCTTGAGCGCCTCCTTGGGGGCATACCTTCAATTATTGTTGGAACTGTTTACCATCCGCCGAGTGCAACCGATTATTTGATTTTAAACTACTTGTACGAGTTGCTATCAAAAATTTAAGGCCTTCCTTCTGACTGTGGCCTCATTCTTTTGGAGGATTTCAACAAGCTGAACTGCTTTCGTCTTAGGAACGCTTTCGGTCTCCATTGAATCGCCCCGTTTCCAACTCGTGGACAGGGTAAACTGGACCTAGTTACCAATCTCAGTGCATTTGATGATTTGCCCGAAAAGTTGCCTCTCTTTGGGCTCTCTGTTCACGATACTGTGGAATTACAAACTCAGGCTAAACGGGACTATCAGATGAATAAAATCCGGTTGAAATCAAGAGACCTGCGGCCAACAAATCGTCTGGCTATATGGACTTATCTCGACCAAGTCGAACTTGGTATAGTCGCCTGGTAGGATGAATAGAGTCGTATGAGGAGAAAATACCCGCGCTTGATATTTGAATATTTTGCTTCCCCCTAAATCTAAGACGGTCATTGCCAACGAGCCTCCATGGATCAACAAACTACTCAAATTGTTAATTCACCAGCGCTAAGCAGCCCTTGCTCGTGGCAATATAGCCTGTTTTCGCCGCCTTCAGAATCGTGTTAACCGCTTACGGAAGTCCTGTTCTGCAAAATATATCCGTTGCAGATATCTGGTTATCATGTCAGTTTTACACAGTATTGAATATTGATTGAATGCTCTAAACCAACCAGATTTTTTATAGTAATTCTAATTTATAATAATGTTGGTTGCTCCGCTAGTTTCGAGATCAGGCCAAAAATGTGATAGGGAGAACATTTATACAAGGGTTTTATCCTTGGGCCTTAACGCAACCTGAGAGGTTTGAGGACAAAAAATAGGGGGGGGGAGGGGTGGAGGGGATAGATTGCTGTTTGATAAAAGTATGCTCTGCTATAGTTTGTAGTTTAGCTTGTTAGGGCTCACGAGTCTAACGCTTTGTAAAAAATATGGCCTTCAAAAACAATAAATATGTTTGGTAACGTTCTGCTAATGACACTGAAGTATGTTCATCATGTATGATTCGTGTTAACTGTAGAAGCATTTTAGGCGTGCTTGTAGGAATATGGGCTATTAGGCTATTTAAGATTCTGTAAGTTATGCAAGAGCCACTCGGAGGTATCTCTCTCAACTTTGCTTTTGTGTTTATTCACTACTGTATTTTCTTTATGATGATGTAACGCTCGCTGTATCCTGCATCAATAAAGGAGATGCCTGCTCCTGATGCTGTGTTTGTGTTTGTTATGATTATTTACAAAATATTTTATGATCGTTTCAGGGTGATTAGAGTATAAATGCTTTTAAAACCGAGGGCCCGTAACACCATAAGAAAGACCTGATCAGCGTTCTTTTATTTCACTCACGAGTGGACAAGAAGAAGCGGATACTATGATCCATCGACTGACAGATCCTATCTTTCCTGCTTGGGATTGGCTGTTTTCAAAATTGCTTTTGATCGGTTCACATTGTTTTTTTGACTTTTCGTTGCACGAGAAGTGTTCAAACAATTTTAAGAGGCATTGAATCGAATTAAAATAAGAAAGCACAACTTTGTGCTTTGTGAATCAGTTTCGCAATTCTTTTTTATATTAGCTTTTTTCTATAGAACCTCTAAAGGGGTGTTTTCTTGAAGCTATGTAATGCGTTTCTCTGGGCCCCTAGTATATAATGGTCTTACCTTTGTTTGAAGGCTCATCTGTAGGTGTAGACACTAGTCTTAAGTGTGAGGTGAAACCTGGATCACATCAAAAAAATTAATAAACACATAATGTAAGGATAGAAATCTCCAACTTGAGCAAGAAATCTCCTATGAGTAAGGGAATAATTTTATTTGTGAATTTGTTGATACTTTTGTTTTTTAATGATGTCGCCTTAGCACCGGCCCAGAGGAAAAAAAACTAGGGAAGCAGCTGGAAATGAACCATTGCTGTGCAGTTTGGGATAGCTGCGGAAAAACAGATCGGGACTACCTGGACAGGTTGTATCTACGAGCAGCTCATATCATTGAGGGGCGTAAATAAGAAAATACTGACAGGCAGCACTCTTAGCTGGCCCTCCTTAGAAAATTGCAGGAAATTTCACACATGCCTAAAGGTGTTTAAATGCATACATGGTCTCGCGCTCGCCTATCTTTTGAATGAATTTAGTTTATCCCTCCAATATCATGCCTACAATACCAGATCAAGTACCTTTCGGGCTTACCCCTGGGTAAAGCATCTAGATATCAAGGATCCTTTCACTACAAATGTGCAAAGGCGTGGAATACTCTTACTTATTAATCACGAAACATAACTTCACTGGCTAATTTTAAGAATTTTGTTAAACTTTATATAATTGACGTAATATACTTTGTAATGTAATATACATTGAATATCTTGTGTGTAAATTGTAATTTGTGCAGTGGGCTCCATTTGTATTCTATATTTCTGAATGAATTTTGTTTTACTCTGTATATCCTAAGCAGGCCCCTATTCAAACCAGCTTGAAGCTGAACTGGGTCAGTCTACCGCTGATAAATAAGTAAATAAATAAATAAATAAATTGGCCTTTGGTGATGTAATCAAAGGCTGCCATTTTTCTACATTTACGACAATCATATATCTTCCAGCCTGGCATTATTTAGAAAGTACATTTTGATGAGCAACCGGTACGATTATTTATACAACAAATCTTTTGACATGCACTTTTCATCTTCGGTAGGACAACTTATAATTTATGTGCCTTATTTAGTTACATCTTATATTGAAAGAAAGTAAAAAGACAGAGAGATGGATTGACGATTATTACCATTAATTGATATTATTTCTAAACATTGCGATCTTTCGTCTGTATTTTAAGGCAGAATTGAAAGTCTGACCATTTCTCTAGGAAGGTAACGACCACAGCTGTTTGGAAAAGTGACTGGAAATTTGCTACACTTTTGAAGATGGTTCTGCAAAAATGAATCCAAGAAAGACAGCAACGAATGTATAAATTCCGTTGCTCGTCAGTGTCTGTGTTTTCTTTTCCTTTCTGTTTTTTCTGTCGGGACTCAGGCTTCTAAAGGTCAAAATTTTTTTTCTTATGTATATTGCCATTGTAGCTATGTTCCTCATTCTTATTACTTGAAATGTTAAAATTACCTGGCTATGGGTATGACGCATTTAAAAATAGTGTGTACTTAAAAGCTAGTGGTTTAAATTATGCCAAAATTTCACCTCTCCTTCAAATTGTTTATGTTACGGAGCCATATATGATTTGGAGAAAATAGACGCGTCGTTGTTCGTATTGCCTTTTGTATGAGGCAAGTATTGGTCTAATCTTCGGACAAAGCGTTCATTCTCTGATTTTCCTCTGGTGAAAAGATAGTAAAAATGGGCACTTTAGCCGGTGATGGGATTGATCTGTATATCGTGGAAAATTTCGGAGTCGGTTGTCACGAAGTACATTGCAAGTATAGCTACTGCTGCCAGTAACTCTTGCTAGGGCTTGGCCACCTACAATTCTTTTGCTTCCTTTCCTGTAGTGTACTCAGGTAATGTTTTTAACCTTTGTTGTTAAGTACTTGCTCGGTGTCACATAATTGCCAGTCTTGTTGCTGATTAGGAACTTTGTTAAGAGAGGATAAGGACACTTGACACCGTAAATAGGGACAAATTTTCCCTTTTGCTGGACAATACCAACTGCTCTGGAACATGAAAACCAGCAATAAATTTGCTCCAAAAAGGGCTTTCGGTTCTTTTGCTCCACTACTTGCTTTCAAAACTGTAAACACCTGTTCGGACCCCATCACAGCGACTAGAAACACTGGCAGTTACGTTACGTTGACTAAAAACTTACCTGCGCAGAGAACTACTTACAACAATGCATATTCTCTCGAAAATTTGACAACACTTTAGCCTTTTCAGCTTCTGTTTTTTCGGCTTCAGGCGTAAATGAGCTCTTTTTAAAATTGTTAATTGCCTCGATTGAATGAAATTCACCAAGATTAAATGCCTCTTACTAACCGCGTTTGAGCTTGATACTATAAGTTACGGACCGAGCTTTTTCCCTCTCGGATTTATGACCCAAGCCCGGGCCATGCATGCGAGTGAGAAGAAACGAGGTTCCGTAACTCACAGTGCCGTTCAAGAACACGAGGTTATTACGATATCTTTAATATCTCTGGGCTTAAATTAACCCTTCAACTTCTGTGAATGACCAAAACAGAATTTCTCATTACTATATCTTTACCATATTTGTAGACAAGTGATGAGAATTAAGAAAAATATCAATTAGGGGATTACTAATTGATCCGATACCAAATTCTCCAAACTAATATAAGGAGCATTGTATGGCAGACAGTAAGGAGAAATACTAATGAGATCTTAGGAGTTAGAGGGTTAAGGGGGAAGATTTCAATTCGAACAAGGGTTTAAATTCACCGGGCTGTACAGTGAAGTACGGCCTGATCGATTGAACAATTATAGCGCACAAAATAACCCAGAGATATGAATAGATGAATATTATTATCCAACTACACAAAGTGGAGTACAAATAACGCGCGAATATAGTACAAAAATCCTGCGAGATTGTACTGTTATTTGAACAGTTGTTTATTTTTTACATAATGTAAAAAAAAGCATGTGTGACCAGTCGGCTGCGTGCGCTACGCTTCTCTGTCTGCTTTGCTTTTCCCGCCTTATGAAAAAAAACAGTTGGGTAAAAAGTAACTTTTTAGACGTCTTGGTGTGTAGTATCTGTAGTATTTTTACGCGTTGGCTAATGGTCAAGATTTTGGCCAATTTACAGTTAAGGGTTAACATCTTTCTATTGTTTCCACCACGATCAACGTCTTTGCGACTAACGGTTAAAGTTTTTTGGCCGTTTTATGGTTAACCCCATTGAAAACCTTTTGATAAACTAAAAAAATTGAGTCAAACGTTCATGGAAAATTGTAAACGATTTGTCAGAGTCCACTCTTGGCAATTTGTCAAAATTTAATCGAGAATGAAACCCTGTAATTTTCTTAACCTTCAAGAGTGGAGTTCGTATTAGATGGTTAACTAATCTCAATCTGAAGAAACAGTGTGTCATCCACAATGTAGCGCCGCGAATGAAGTTCCAAATGAGATATGAAACAATGAAAACCCCATGCAACGTTTTGTTCTTTCTTGGGCCTTGCAAAGTTCGGAATCTCTCTCCTGACGATCTCTCTGGTGAAGTTTTTCCGATGGTCTGGATCATCCTGTTGATCAATTAACGTGATCTTCACTTTCTTATTGAAGGGCCAGCGTAAAACTGCGTCATATTCACCTTTCATTACAACGATGAACACCGAGAGGTGAGTGTTTTTGCCGTCTCCATGCCCGTTTGGTTGAAATTCTACTCTTAACTTGTAACCAAAACTTTCTGCTTCACTTTTGGTGTAGAATGCATCACTGCCTAGTTCCTCTTTTCCTCCGTTTTTGGCTTCTTTCAAAATCTCGCTGAAACTGTCAATCCGCCAAAGAAACAGGTTGGTATGTTTTACGCTCGACAACTTTAGCAGTTTCACGGCATTTTTCAACTCAAGTCTTGTCTCATTTAACAAAGCTTCTGTGTTATTTGATTTATCTTCTGTCTTCTTCAACTTATCTTTTGTGTTATTCAGCTCATCTTCTGTTTCATTTAACTTGTCTTCCGTGTTGTTTAATTTAATACAAACTAAGTCAAGATGGATTCTTGTCGCTGATTCAAGATGATGCTCCATTTCTTGACGTTGGATCTACATAAAAAATGTATACTTCGTTTACCAGATATTCTACAGACTATTATCTATACCCGTAATTTAATCAGCTAATTTAATTCGAAGTTCTTTTCGATAACGGTATCACGTGATCTTCAACACACTGGTCAGAATCTTTTCTGTTGGTGTATTTCCTCGAACTTTCGACCAGAAAGGTCATTTATCACATGGCTGCCCCCATAAACTTGCAAGATTAAGTTAATACTATGGAAGATTGGCTATTAAGGACAGATATTGGTCTATCTACCTTACAGGCCCGAAACTGTCTGCTTCATTTCGAAGCTGCTGAGAACATTTTGTTTAACAAAAGACTGGCTTCCAGAATTCGTCTTGACAATATCAAATACGAAGCAAACCACGATGAAATGTAAGGTTATAAGGTACATGATGCGTCTCTCTGGGCCTGTTATATGAATTTCTCACCTTTGCAGTACAACCCATTCCTGCATATGGACAGGAAATTATGGTCAGCGGACAGTCACCTTTTGTGTGATTCGAAACCTGCATCACATGAAATAAAGGACTTGAATAAAAAGGAATGGCACGCACCAAAATTTGTCAGTGGAAAAGAGCACCAAAGGGGTAGCAGGAACAAACGTGGGCGTCACGTTAAGTTATATAGCCTTTTCTCTGACAACAGCCTGCAGAGCAAGCTTAATTTTGGGGTTGTGCCTAAATCCTACCAGCTAAGGGGTACGCTCGAGCAGCACTGGTGACGACTTTCTGAGTCAAGCGATTATCGGTAATTGTCGGCTAATTCCAATATGACGCACTATTCCAGTTTTACAAACAGTTTAGCGACGTGACTGAACCAGAAATAAACATTATTACATGCTTTACATGTGATGAATACATTGTTGATTGTTTACATTGTTTAAATCAAGGAGGTTTCGCTCAATTTTGTATGGCTGTTTCCTTCAGCCTCGTCGATCATAAGTTTCTTGTTCAGCAGAGTTTTAGCTTAACACTGTAGTCGCTAAGATCAACGCTTGCAAAGGTAAACAAAACTTATGAATAGTATCGACACCATAATGCCTTTGTCATGGTGCTACTGGTCAGAGAGATCTCCAAGATTAAATTTCTATCGTCTTGTACCTCTAGCCAGTAGGATCTCAGGAGGCTTAGAAAATACTACCGGCTAGAGGTACAGCTTGCATATTTAGTCTACTTTGCCCAAATGTTACTACGGTTAGCTTTACATTATATTTTTTCTTCACTCCAAATTAGTCTTACACTCCTTTTTTAGTCTTACACTCATGTTTTCAAGAACAAATTTACATTTAGTTATTTTAATTTGGTCTTGTACCTCTAGCTGGTAGGATCAGAAGGGGCTTATAAAATAATACCGGCAAGAGATACAGCTTGCATACTTAGTCGACTTTGCTCAATTTTTATCAGGGTTTTCTCCACATTCGACTTTTCTGCACTCCAAGTTGTAGTCTTACACTCCTTGGAATCACTTTTACAAGAGAATGTTTGCTTTTATTTTTTTTTTAATTTGGTCTTACTTTGGTTTGCTCCACATTTTACTTTTTGGCACTCTATATTAGTCATACACTCCTTGGAATCACAAGTCGATTTATAATGCAAGCTGTACCTCTTGTATTTTCTCATGAGATCCTACCAGCTAAAAGTATAAAATAAAATAAATAAATGCAAATGCATTCATAAAAAAAGTGATTCCAAGGAGTGTAAGACTAAGTTGGAGTGCAGAAAAGTAAAATGTGGAGCAAACCATAGTAAATTAAAATTTGGGCAAAGTCGACTAAATATGCAAGCTTAGTGTACCTCTAGCTAGCAGTATTTTTTAAGCCCCTTAAGATCCTACCAGCTAGTAATACATTAGAATCACTATTTTTCTTGAATATCTTCTTGTTCTTTGGCTGTGTACCTCTAGCTGGTAGGATCTTAAGAGGCTTAGAAAATACTACAGGCTAGAGGCACTTTGTGCATTTAAGGTGAATTAAGCTCATTCATTTACTTTTTGATATATGGAAAAACCTTTCTACATTCCATGTTAGTCTTATACTGTTGTGGAGTCACTCCATACCTATATTTTCATGCTTTGCAGTCTTGTCTATCTAGCCAGAAGGATCTTGGATTACTCAGAAAATACTATCAGCTAGAGGGGCAGCTTATGTATGTGAAGTAAGCTTGAAATCATTAACATTGTTATGTTTTAAATAAATTTCAAGTAAATAAATTTTAAACTAGTCTGATTTATATTTTCTTTAGTTGTGGATTTATTTTATTATAAAAATCAAACCAGTTTTAAATGAATTTGATTTGAAATTCATTTTAGACTTGAATATGTCAACCAGATTTACTGAAGTTTGTCGGCATGTAATACTTTGCATAAGTATGAGTGGAATTTCATAGAAAGGAACAGTCTCTATTTTCATGATGTTCGTGTTTGATTAGAAGTATTGTTGACAAGGCCAACCATTGTTTGAAATACTAGAATCAAGTCATCTTTAGGTAGTCATAGGATAACATAATTTTAATTCATCAAATTGACATTTTCCTTTAGTATTTTCATTGATATTTGACTGCATGTATGACTGCATGAAAACCTTAAGGCAAGTTATCCTTGAAAATATGAAATGGCCATCCACTATATATATAAAATTTGTGCAATTAATAAATAGGATTAGCCTGCGCCTGTGATATTTATTGTATTTTTCAAAATAAAAATTGCTATTATTATAAAGAAATCAAACCCTTCTCATTTTAACACCAACCAGGAACCCTTTGCTAATAATGCCTGCGTTAGTTTTAGCTGATTCCCCATAAAGAGTCATTTGATGACTATAGCTTGTGTACTGTGCCGTCAAATAAGCAACAGTAAGTACACGACCAAGGAATAAGAAGATATTCTGAAAAAAGGGATTCCAATGTAGTATTAGACTAAAATGGAATGCCAAAAAGTAAAATGCAAAGCATACTGTAGTAAAAATCGGGCAAAGTCAACTAAGTATGCAAACTGTACTTCAAGTATTTTCTAAGCCTCCTAAGATCTTACCAGCTCATTAAGAAAGTACAAAATGCAAATGTATTCATAAAAAAGTGATTCCAAAGAGTGTAAGACTAATTTGGAGTGCCAAAAAGTAAAAATTGGGCAAAGTTGAAATATGCAAGCTGTACCTCAAGACTACGACTTGGAGTGCAGAAAAAACGAATGTGAAGAAAACCGTAATAAAAATTACTAAGTCGACTAAGCATGCAAGCTGTACCTCTAGCCGATAGTATTTTATAAGCCCCTTCAGATCCTATCAGCTAAAGGTACAAGATCAAATTAAAATAAATAAATGTAAATTTGTTCTTGAAAACACAAATGTAAGACTAAAAAGGAGTGTAAGACTAATTTGGAGTGCAAAAAAATAAAATGTGAAGCAAACCGTAGTAACAATTGGGCAAAGTGGGCTAAATATGCAAGCTGTACCTCTAGCCGGTAATATTTTCTACGCCTCCTGAGATCCTACTGGCGAGAGTTACAAGACAATATATAGAAATTTCATCATGGGGATTTTTCTTACCAGTAGCACTATGACAAGGGCATTACAATGGCGATACTATTCGTAAGTTTTGTTTAGCTTTGCAAGCGTTGGTGTTAGCGGCCACAGTGTTAAGCTAAAACTCTGCTGAACAAGAAACTTAGGATCGACGAGGCTGAAGGAAACAGCCATACAAAATTTAGCGAAACCTCCTTGATTTAAACTCTACAATGTATTCATCACATTTAAGCCATTTGATAATGTTCATGTCTGATTCAGTCACGTCCCTAAACTGTTGGTAAAACTGGAATAGTGCGTCATATTGGAATTAGCCGACAATTTCCGATAATCGCTCGACTGGGAAAGTCGTCAGTAGTGCTGCTCGGGCGTACCTCTAGCTAGTAGGATTGCGGCACAACCTAATTTTGGCGAGCGAGTGCTCAGTATTTTCTTAACGAAAATTTTGGCCACTATCTTTAATTTTAATGGCTGCGGAAGGCTGGGGAGAGAAAGAAATTTGTACCAAGGGGGCAGTCGACAGTCAAAAATAAGGAGAGGGGTGGGGGTAGGGGAGTGAAGGTTACGCCTGCCCGAAGTCGTTGTTATTTTGGAAATTTCTGTTCGCCAACGAAAGGAGTTCCTTATTGGTGCGGTTAAACTCAATCACAAGCCAAATGTGTCATTTGAGCGTCATTCTGACATTTCACTTTTGTAATAATAATAATAGACAGTGCCTCCGGTTATTAATTTTACTCATTTTGATTGGTGACCTACTCATTTGCGTGCAACTAATCAGATAGTGTTTTGCTTTTCAACAACCTCTTCGAGCAAGCGTCTTCTCGCCCTTCCCTCTACCCCCTACCCCCGCCGTCCACCCCAAATAAAACATGGTCGGTGGGATAAGCGATAACAATTTATGTGGCTCTCCTTCGCCGTTTAGCGTTTTTCATCGACTGAGCCTGGAACAGGCTGAAAAAAAAATGAATTCGGCCTGTAAAGATAGTTTGTTGCTATTCAGTGAGAGTGTTATATAACGGGGAAATAATATGAGAGGCTATAAATAAAGCAAAAAGGGAGCTGTTTGGCATTTATCTCTCGTTAGCATCGTGTGCTTGTGATTATGAAACTAATTAAAGAAAATTTTGATCAGATCAAGTATCAGTAAGAATCATTACATCCACCTTTATTTCCGTCGGAAATATTTTTACGATTCATAATTTTGTATGTTTTACAGTATCCTATCTTAAAGTGAAAGGATGTAAATTGATGTTTGAAGGATAAATAGCGTGTATTAAAGCTACATCTAGTTGCGAAAGATTCACTTAAAACTTCAGATTTTACATCACAGATAAAGCTGAAAGTCTCACCATATCCTTTAGAATTGAACGACCACAGCTGTTTGGACAAGTTACTGGGAACTTGCTGCACTGTCTAATATGGTCCTACGAAAAGAAAATTCAAAGAAACACAGGAATGCGGAAATTTGATTTCACTACGTTTCCTTTTTTTCAATCAATTTTCTTCGAAAATCGGGCTATAAAGAGAGTGTCAATGGTGTTAACCGTCATCCGTAAAAGGGCCAAAAAAGTCGTAAAAAAATTAACCTTGAATTTTTCCTAGTGGGTGGAATGAAAAGACAGTAGCAAAAAACAGTGGCCAAAATTTTAATCAAAGCCGTAAAAGCCATCATGGAGACCTTCTTTAAGAATCGAAAATATATTTTATTATCTGTTTACTCTATTCCTATTCGATTTTAAGGGTTTCAATTTTCCACAGAAACATTAAAAGATTTCCTGGCAAGAGGTGTGTTATTTTTCTTAGATTTCTCCACTATTATAATCCTTACTTGCATCATGCAGTCTGGGTGGGGCTCCGTGCAGTATGTACATTGAAGGATCCTCCATGGACACACATTATTTTCGTGCTGTGTAAGATGTCTTCTTTGGACTTTCTCGTGACAGTTCTTATTAGCACACAGTACTTGCTGAAAAGGGCAAGATTCCAAGTGGATCTGTTCAACAAATAAAACCAAAACAATTTAAGTTTGGGTATTGGTTCCTAACTCTCCCTGAGAAGTTAAAATTATCAAGCCCATCGTCTCTATGTCTTGGCTTCTACATGTAGGAACTTGAGCTATGTCTGTGGATTTGTTATTTCAACAGACGAAAACAGTAACTCATGCTGATAAAGTTGTTTATTGACATTTATCGAAATATACGTTACTTTTACCTTCTTGTTCCTCAGCTCCCCAGTCCATTCACAGCCATCACTTGGACATCTGATCGCCATAGAGAGAATCCTCCTTTCTGTTGCTTTATCAGGGAAAATGTCCTTAGAAATAATCATAGTAGGTGACAATTGACTTAAGCATGAGTGCTTTCCTTTAGAAGAGCCTTTACTAGGGAGTATTTAATTAAAATAAAAGTGATGTTTTAAGAAAAATACAAATTGGTAAGGTATATTTCAAGAACAGAAAAAAATAGACGAAAGAAAAGAGAACATTGTTCAAAATATTTCTTTGAAAAATAAAACGTGTGTTTGAGGAAGACTCTAACAAGTCAATTCGTTGACAATGGTCAGACTTTTAAGTCACAGTTATTTAGCATTATTTTGATGACTTCTTAAAAGAAGTATTAAAAATATTGTTAAATGATTGTGTCGGTCTTTACCTGCACTCAGCCGAGCAAATCACTATTAAATTTTCAGTAGTTAAAAAGTTTACTTACCCGGTCTGGGTCCAGATTCTGCCTGTCTGCCGGGCAGGTTAATGACTCTTTTTTACTCTGCTGTCTGCGAGAAAAATTAAATTATTAAGAATGGTAAAGAAATAAGTAAGGAAGGAAATAAGTAAGGAAGCAGGCATGCAAATATGTACTGTAATTATTCTCATACCCCATCTCAATCTTTACTTTTATCTTATTCAATACAGTCAACGCCATTTCACAACAATGACAACGACAGTTGCTGATTCAACTTCCACAGCAGCATACGGAAACTACATCATCGATAAAAGAATATTGAGGTGGATGAAGCCCTTGTTAGGATTTTTCCAAGCGAGTATATTTCATTGCCTCGACACAATTTACAAGATACGTAAGATAAGTATATATTCATGTAATTTAGTGACCGCGCAATTGAGTTGTGGATGACGAATGAGACGAAATGAAACTAAAAATAGCGCGATAGGTTTAGTACTATTGCAGTACTTTAAGCACAAAGGAATGAATGTGGAGAAAAGGTTTGAACTTTGAGCAGCAATCACGCTTGTAGTAGATAATTGCACTACCGATCGATTTTCGCTTTCGATTCTAAGATATTTGCTCTTTGAATAAGTGAGTATGAAACCCGTGTATTACCTTTGATAAGTGAGAAAACGTATCGTGCTTTTTAGAGGAAGATGGGCGCGTATTTTGATTGAGACCAATCGAATGGAATGCTAGAAATTGAAAATTTGCATCACCAGGTAAATTACTGTAGTGGTCATCATCATTGCAATTGCTGTGTAAGATCATGCATCCGACCACCATCCTCTAAATAGATGGAATTTATGGACTTTGACTTTGGTAATGATTGAATTCAGTTGAAACACACCTATCATGAATTCTCCAGGGTGATTAGATTACGTGAATAAACGAACAACAATCCTGAAAGCTGCTAATGATAAACTCCTACCTTCCAATGTACTCGTCAAGACATTCTTTGCAATATCTGTGGCCACATCTCGTTTGAACTGGTTCCTTTAGCGGTAAATGACATATGGGACATTGAAAATCTTCTTCAACTTCTTCCACAAAGTCCTCTTCATAGCCCGAAGGAGAGCGGTGATCATTTGATGTGGATTCCGCCATATTGAAATCCACCCGAGACTCGAAGTTAAATTATGAAAGTAACGAAAATATTTGACCCTTGCTTTGAAAGGTGTTTGTAACGCAGTAACTCAAGACTTCTTGAAAGTGGGAAATAACGCTGCTTTTGCATTAAGACATACTGCTCCCGCTCTCTCGGCTGCATTTTCACTTGCACTGGCCTTGATCGATTGAAAATTTTTAACTCTTGCAACTCTTTTCTATGTGGAAAGAAATTATGACTTAGCTGGTTATAGAAATCTCTTTTTATAGGGTTGCCATCGATTTATTTTATGACCAAATCAAATTTTTTCCATTCATGGTGTAAGTTATTAAGAGTCACTCTACCTAACACCGCGTGAGGGGCTGCACAAGGTCGGAGAAATGGGCCCCTTTATATTTCGTCCAGAGATAACCTATGGTATACTAAGAATCGTGATATTAGTTTTAGATTCTAGAGTTTTTACATTTTTATGAAAATTACGAAACACCGTCGACCCGTGAAGCCGAAAAATCACAGAAATGAGGTCAAATTTCATGATCAAATAATCGAACTCGCGTGAAGGCGCATTGCAAATTATGGTTTCCCTTAGTTTATAATTTTCTTTAGGAGGCATTGCTAAGCTGCCTTGATGGTATTCTAGACTTGCAGTAGTAATTCCGAATTCCTGGGGAGCAAGAGAAGAGAACCGAAATTTCCAGTCTCTGAAAATCAAAAATTCCATACCGTTTTCAAACATCTCAAAACATACTCGGTATAATGTAGAATTCTTTCAAAATCAAATTATAGCAAGTACAAGAGCTGTTTTTGAATATGATATAATTTTTTTCTTGGCAAAAGTTATTTCCGAGGCGAGCGGTCCCATGCAAGTTGACCCAATATGACCTTTCGAAGAGATTTTGTTTCACCAGGAAATGTAACAATTCCACTAGCCTTAGCTCGCTTTCTGAGCAGACCATTGAAAAACCCTGCCATTTCCCATTAAAATTGTCCAGTAAACCTGATATAATACTTCGATGACAGCTTACCTTCCAAATGGGTGTTTGAAGGCAAATAACTTTGATGTTCTTCGCTAATTTTCCTGTGTCTTGCTGCCGTGCTCAGCCACCGGCCTTTTCATACGGCTACGGCATTTTCTGAGTGTCATCTGTAGTTTCTCTGGTTTTTGCGATGTTTTTTCGGGACCTGGATCCATGTCTTGCATATAAAGCCTCCTCTGAGTATCTATTGAGTTTTGTATTGAATGTTTCTAATGAAAAGAGGCAAGAAGTGAAGGAACTAATTGAACTGAAAAATAGACCCAGATCGATGTCACGCAATCTTTACATCTAAGTGATCACGTGCCGCAAATACATCCGCATGAATATTTTTGTCTTGCTTTTGCTTATTTCTTCATTTTCTTCCTTACTAGCATACGATGTTTTGGTTTCGGTTTTTTTTTTGTTATCATAAGCCTATATTGAAGGAGAGTTCTTTGTATGCAATACTTTGAATCGGTGTATATACACGCAATAAATTTACTTTTCCCATTTTCTAGTGACTGTGCAACAAACTAGAAATCCTATCTAGTTTTAGCTCCAAAATTCAAATACCTGGGCAGGTTCATTGCTAATGATTTCCTAAAGCTAGATAAAAGGGAATAGTAATGTATATCTGAAAAAGTTACTGGCCGCAAAGCGAGTTTTTGTAATTTGTATTAATTATATTTACCAATCTGCCCATGGCAGGTGGACACGCAAATAGGTCCTCTTCGTGGTGCATCCAACTTTTTAGGAATCATGTTAAACAAGATACCTTTCGATGCAAAAGTAAACGCACGCTTTTAAACGCACGCTTTTTGTTTAAAACAGATAATTACCAAACGCAAACGCTTTGCTTACCTCTAAAAAAGTTTTAAATATAGAATTCTCACAGAGTTCGAGCTGTTATCTTTTAAAATCGAACTTGTCGATCGCTTACCCGATAAGCGAAGCTAGCACGTGCGAAGCTCCTACCTTTTTCTTAAATTCAGCAAACCTTATTACGCGGACAAACTCCACTGGATTAAAATCTTTACAACTTTACAAAGATATGTGCAGGAAAATGAGTTTAGGTCTGTTAAAGTGTATTGTATAACTTGAGCGCTCACTTGGTCAAAAAAAAAAAAAAATGAACTCAAACATTATTTACAATTCGGCATCCCGAGTAATTAGGACTCATGTGTTTACTTCTGCCGAAATTGAGTCATTTGCTCTGCGTCATTGGTTAAAGAATTGGAAAATGGAGAGAAATTGCTCGTTTCAGCGGCTAGTTGGTGGCCAATGCGGTCAAGACCCTCGAAGCACTAAAGTCCAAGATTTAGTTCCCTTGCTAACTTGTAACAAGGATATATCACGCCACAAAAGCTCTCTTGGGCTGCTGACCGGCAGCGGCGTAGACACTGAACTGGAACTGATTTTAGCAAGGTCTTCAATTTAACAATGATGATCTTGAAGAGGAGATTGAATGTTCCACCCAGGAGGCAACCATCGAAGAATTGACGATTGAGGTTTCTCAGGAACTTTTGCCAGGACACCCCATCATGTGGGATCAATATAATCTATGCGAAATGACCTCAGGAGGGAAACTCAACACGACCAAGTTATCAGTTGCAAAACTAAGAGAAATTTGTGCGGGCTTGATATTGCTGTTGATGTTGCCATCAAACGTAAACAACCCTATGCAGACAAAATTGAGGAGTACTGTCAAAAATGTCGCTGCAAAGCGGATAAGTAAAGCCCAAACTTAGCACAAGGGAGGGGTAGGCGGATAGTAGGAGGGTAAACATAGGGATACGTTCTTCAGTATCACGACCCAGATACCACGCCAAACCCTAACCTAAGCGTACGTCAATCGTGCGAGCGCTGTCGTATGGACTTTCTTCTTAGAATCCATGTCATTAAGTTCGATGCACGTACAAGCCCGATGTCAAGATATGACCCTAAATTATGAAGCGTGGCAACAAAGCAATGGGAAAATTGACAGAGAACGTCAAAATTATTTTCCTTCAAACACCCATTTGGAAGGTAAGCTGTCATCGAAGTATTATGTCGGGTTTACTGGGCAGTTTCAATGGGAAATGGCAGGGTTTTTCAATGGTTTGCTCAGAAAGCGAGCTAAGGCTAGTCGAATTGTTTACATTTCCTGGTGAAACAAATTTCTTCGAAAGGTCAAATTGGGTCAACTTGCATGGGGCCGCTCGCCTCAGAAATAACTCTTGCCAAGAAAAAAATTATATTACGTTCAAAAACAGCTCTTGTATTTGCTAGAATTTAATTTTGAAAAAATTCTACATTATACCGAGTATGTTTCGAGATGTTTGAAAACGGTATGGAATTTTTGATTTTCAGAGTCTAGAAATTTCGGTTCTCTTCGCTTGCTCTCCAGGAATTCGGAATCACTATTGTAAGTCTAAAATATCATCAAGGCAGCTTAGCAATACCTCCTAAATAAAATTATAAACTAAGGGAAACCATAATTCGTTATGCGCCTTCACGCGAGTTCGATTATCTGACCATGAAATTTGACCTCATTTCTGTGATTTTTCGGCTTCACGGGTGGTCGACGGTTTTTCGTAATTTTCTCAAAAATGTTAAAACTATAGAACCTAAGACTTATATCAGGATTCTTAGCATACCATAGGTTATCTCTGGACGAAATATCGAGGGGTTCATTTTTCCGACCTTGTGCCACATTTTTTCAATCTTACTCGATCCCTATAGAGTCTTAGGACCTTACATTAGTGGGATACGTTTCTGGATTAACAAGGATCAAAAGAGTCGACTTTGATCTTTTCTTTGACTTACGTCAGTAAAATTGTAGTTCGATTAGATCTCGTTCATAAATCGTGAAGAAGTGTGATGGCGTTACACACCAGAAGTAATCATTTCGCGACAAGCTTGTGCCGTTAACAAGAGAAATGGGCAAATTGGACTCCTCTGCTACCTGTGGTTTGATTTCTCTCAAAGAAACCCGGGTTCTCGGCTTCGTTTTTGGCGGTCTCCGGCGATTTGAACAGAAAAGTGCTTTTCTCCCCTCAAATTCAGGAATGTGAAATTTTGAATTTCCCAGCCTAACACTCTTAAGTGGTCATTTTCCAACCCTCTTCCCAAGGATAGTAAGGAAAAAAAAACTGTGATCAGTTACAAAAAATGAGAATTCTTTAAAGTGCCTGAAAAAATTTTAAAATTATCTTGGACATAGGGTATCAAGATTTCATGGCTTTCATACCAATATGATTGCATGTCGACTTTATAAGGCTATTAGTCCGAGCTCTTGACTACTGAATATTGATATTATGTCAAATAGAACGGTTGAAATTAACAATCATACATTTATCACTGAGGCAGAGTGAGTGGCTGTTAATTCAAGGGTTGTTGTGAAAATTCAAGTTTACCTTGCAGAAAAACCTGGAGAATATTGTAAGACCAAAACTATACTGATTACATGCAAAGGCTGGGAAAAAGTTCTATAATCGTAAAATAGGTTTGTCATCGTGGTAAATAACACTTTCAAAAGAGGAGTAGAATTGTTTGTCTCACGATGTGCGCATTGCATATGTGTAGGTGAGTATCCTTGTCACCTTCAAAGCCATTGGGGCAAATTCGTGCTTTCAAGGTTTAGTCTTAGCTCTCAGTATCGATTTTGGTGTTGAATGAATCTCTCTCTGTTCTCTGTTTTTTACCTTTCTTTGCTTTTCTCAAAATCTCGCTGAAACTGTCAACCCGCCAAAGAAACACGTTTTTAGGCTTGACAACTGCAGCAGTTCCATGGCTTTTTTCGAATCAACTTTGTCTCGTTGAACATAGCTTCTGTGCGAGTCAGGTTATCATCTGTCTTCTTTAACTTATTTATTTATTTTTTTCATTCAACTCATCTTCTGTTTTACTGATTGCTAACTTAAAAAATGTATGATTTTTTATTCGAAATCGAGCAAGTTCTTCCTCTTTAATCCCCGTGACTTGTTTCTATCTGCCTTTTCAAAATTTCCTGTCAAGACGGAATCCTTTTTTATCAGGAGCGCTTCATACGTCATTTTTTAAGAAAGGAGTGGAAAATGCACCAAAGAAAGTGAAATTACTTCCGATGAGTTCAAGACGTCATTGAGGTCTTTTCTTACTCAGACGGGTTGAAGGAAGCTATTGCACGAGGGCCATCCGTTCGTCACGAGTTCGATAGAGGTTTGGCAACTCAGTCAAGCATAGCCATTTCTCAGAAATTTTATTTTGTTTTCAGTTAATTGACAGTCTGTGCAAAACGGTTCAGTCTTTTCAGTTTTTATTATTTTTTTCAGCCTCAGGCGCAAATGGGCTCTTTAAAAATTATTAATTGCCTCGACTGAATGAAATTCACAAATATTAAATACCTCTTACCAACCGCGGTCGAGGTTCACACTCACAGGGATCGAAGTTTTTTCCACTCGGATTTATGGCCCAAGCCCGGGCCATAAATCCGAGTGGAAAAAAATCGACTGAAGTTTTGTAACTCACAGTGCCGTTCAAGAACACGAGGTTATTACGATATCTTTTACATCTCTGGGCTCATATTAACCCTTCAACTCCCTTGAGTGACCAAGACAGAATTTTTCCTAATATGTCTAAACAATATCATGTAAACAAGTGATGAGAATTAAGAAAAATATCATTTACGGGCATAGTGAGAATTGTTTGGCAGACAGTAAGGAGAATTACTAAAGAGATCTTTGGAGTTAAAGGGTTAAGAAGGGGAAAGATTTCAATTAAAACAAGGATTGACTTGAACTCATCGGGCTGTACAGTGAAGTACGGCCTGATCGATTGAACAATAACAGCGCACAAAATTCCGAGAGAGGTAAACAGATGAATATTATTATCCAACTGCACAAAGTAGAGTACAAATATCCAGCGATATTGTACGGTTATTTGGACAGTTGGTTATTTTTTACTGTAAAAATCTTGTTTAACCAGTTGGCTGCGCGCGCCACGTTTCTCTATCCGCTTTTCTCTTCCCGCCTTATGAGAAATGATAAGAAAGACTTAGCAGTAAGAAAAGCAGTTGGATAATAAATAATTTATTAAACGTTTTGGTGAGTATTTTTCTTTGTATTCGGCAAAATACGGCACAACTCGTAGAAATACTCAGCGTTGCTACACACAAAACGTGTAATAAGATATATTTATTGGAAACGTTGCTTGTGATAACTCCAGACAAGCTCTCAAACGAATGTAATCTATCTTACGAGCCAATACTAAAACTGCCGTCTGTCAAAGACTTGCCATGTCCTAGTTTCGTAAGCTAGCCCAAAGAGGGAAACAAAAAACAAATCTTTGTCGAATTTTCAAGAGGCAATGATCGGGTCTGAGGCTTAGTTTGAAATAACTCCGTGAATTCCCTCTGTTTTACTCTGGCTGTGCCTAAGAAATAAATTTAACTTCCTGCCTGTTTTAAAAAGTTTATCATCGATCGACAAGCTCGTATTATAACTCCTGCACGCTCTTTCAGCGGCTCGAATAAGATCGCGGCTGTTGGAATAGGATGGCTAATCTGAGATTCAATTTCTTTTTTTTAAGGCTGTAAAATGTATTTTGCTGATTTTTGTCTCGCAAAAGGAGCCTGTCGAGGCCCCCAAAGGCAGCCCCTGCACTCTCCATATCTTAAATGTTATCACTAGAAGTATACCAATTAGCCACCACTCTGTGAAACAAGGGCTCTTCCGCAACAAAACAAGAGTTGAGAGCATGATTCGAAACTATGATGGCTTTATGTTATCTACGGTTGGTCCTTGCTTATCTGGGTTCGTTGGAGATAGAAAAATAACTGGCTTTGTGATGCTATTAAATAGGTAACAGCATTAATAAACTGAAAATGAAGTCAAACGTTCGTGGAAAGTTAGAAACGATTTGTCAGAGTCCACTCTTTGGACAATTTGTCAAAGTTCCATCGAGAATATAACCCGTATTTTTCTTAACCTTCAAGTCTGGAGTTCGTATTAGATGGTGAACTAATCTAAACCTGAAGAACAATGTGTTATCCACTACGTACCACCGCGAATGAAGTTTCAAATGAGATGTAAAATCTAAAAGACCCCATTTAGGGCAAATAAAAACTCTTAACTTGTAACCAAAACTTTCTGCTTCACTTTTGGTGTAGAATGCATCACTGCCTAGTTCCTCTTTTCCTCCGTTTTTGGCTTCTTTCAAAATCTCGCTAAAACTGTCAGTTCCCCAAAGAAACACGTTGTTATGTTTTACGCTCGACAACTTTAGCAGTTCCATGGCATTTTTCAACTCAAGTCTTGTCTCATTTAACAAAGCTTCTGTTTTCTTCAATTTATCTTTTGTGTTATTCAGCTCATCATCTGTTTTATTGAACTTGTCTTCGGTGTTGTTTAATTTAATACAAACTAAATCAAGATGTATTTTTGTTGCTGATTCAAGGTGATACGTTGGACCTACAGAAAAATTTATACTTCATTTACCTGAAATTATACATACCTTTAATTAAGCCCTTAGCTTAAACAGCTAATTTGATTTAGTTTTGATATCGATATCACGTGATCTTCAACACACTCGTCAGAATCTTTTCTGTTGGTTATATTTCCTCGAACTTTCGACTAGAAAGGTCATTTATTACATGACTGCCTCCATAAATGTACAGGATTAATTCATCAATAACATACATGAAAAAATTACTCAGTTCTGATTGGTTAAGATAAATGCAGTTTTCAGGTAATTCAATGCAGAAGAGGGTTAATTCAGTGCAAAGAAATAATAAACCAGACATTCTGATTGGTCAATAATCAAAGAAACTCATAGATAGCCAATCAAATGCGAGCCTTGGGTGTCCCAACATTTGGATACGCTTAAAATTTGCGAGCGAAACAACGGCTGGCGTTTTAAGTAGGTTTTCTTTCGCCACCGCAACAATAACACAGCAGCTGAAAAACAGCTCTAGCAAAGAAAACACTGTAAAAAGCACTGCTTTTTGGTTGTTGGTTCGGAAAAAGTGGTGTTTAGAAGGGGAATTGCCAAGGAAATCGAAAATTACAAGCCGACCCGACTTTGCTCGAGCGATTCTACGCCGAAACTAAAAACAAACATTGTTAAACCTCGCAAACGACGATTTCATTCCATCGAAAGTGATTCGGACACAGACTGAACAATTCCTTGAACTGTTTAGCTGGACTTTGAACTTTTTTGTGCCATAAAGATGTGAAAATATCATTTTCTATTACTGTTTTGATCGTACGCGGGTTTAAATAGACTATTTTTGCACTTGATGTGAGCACTTTGCTTCTGAATAATTATGATAAGCTATCTCGTATTTTTTAATGTTTATTATTAATACATAATCATTCAGAGGTCTCCTTATCAGGCGGTAACCGGTAAAATTTACCGCTTGTAAGAGCACTTATTACCGCCTGCAAACGCTCATAACCTTTTAAAAAATACGCATTTATGGTGAGCTAATCTGGTCAGAAAGTGTAATAGCAAGCCAACAGTGTGCACTATTGTAGATCTACGTGCGCTTTAGTTAGCTAACATTGACTGGTACCTTTCGAATTTCGAAGCAAGAGTGATTTTTCGCGGGCTTTCTGCTAAATTTCATGACATTTGTCAGTTCTCTGCACGTGTAAATGTGGTGTCGTTTAGTTGTTCAGTTTCCACAATAAGACGGTAGCAAACAATGCTGTCATTTCTATCCACTAACACGAGGTCACGAAAAGTGGCTGGTAACCTTTACAAGAATTTTAGGGGTAAACAAAACAAAGGTTACGTACTAGCGATGGAAAAGCAGCCAATTGCCAGAATAACCGCCTTAACAGCTCTACAATTGCCCCACGAACACATAGGGACGAAGCTAGTCTTCATCGTGAAATTCTACTTGAAATGTGTTTCAGACAACGGTTTGAAGGAAGCCTTGAAGATAAAATCTCTCAACAGCGTAAAAGTTCTAAATTTGAGACGATTAGAACACGAATTCAGCTAGTCGATGTGATTCGATTTCATAGCAATGCGATTCGTAACTGACACCGCTGATTTTCAGCGATATGCCATGTAAGTGACGCCAGAGATATCACCCGAAATCGAAGGAAGACCAGTTTACGTTATAAGCAGTTTGGAAAGGGCGTAGTCAAATACAATGCTTTTAAACAAAATTTTACTTTGTTTTGTTCAACCTCTGAACCTAAAGGTGTATCGTTCACATTATGAATTTTTCGATGGAGAATTTTTGAAGGCGCGATGTACTGTATGCTTTAAGAAATGACAAAGTTGAGAATGACCAGCCGCCTGAAGCTGCAAATGTGCTCTGCCGGTTTGAAAAGGTCCCTTACCTGTTGTGCTGAAAACAAGGAGGAACCCTGGTAATTACATGATTTTTCTCGTGCAATTTGGAATAAATAAGTACTTGTTAATTTACTCGTGCTTATTTATTCCAAATTGCATTCGAAATCATGTGATTATCTATACTAATGTGAAGGAATTAGCTATTAGCGGCAGATATTGGTTTATCCACCTTACCCGCCCGAAACTGTCTGCTTCATTTCGTAGCTGCTGGGAACATTTTGTATAAAAAAAAGGTAGCTTCCAAAATTTGTCTTGACATGAACAAATACGAAGCATACCACGATGGAACATAAGGTCATAAGGTGCATGCGTTTCTCTGGGCCTGTCGTATTAATTTCTCACCTTTGAAGTACAACCCATTCCTGCATGTGGACAGGAAATTATGGTCAGCGGACACTCATCTTTAGTGTGATTCGAAACCTGCATCACATGAAATAAAGGACTAAAATAAAGAGGAATGGCACACACCAAAATCTGTCAGTGGAAAAGAGTGCTGAAGGAGTGGCGGGAATAAACTTGAGCGTCATGTTAAGTTCTACAGCCTTTTTTCTGCAGATGCCACTTTTCGCTTATCTGCCTTTTTCGAGTGGGAATCGAATATAATGAATAAAACTGTGGCATCGTTTGGAATCCATCGTATGAAGTCGAGTGATTGACGTAGATGCAAGTGTTGATAAAGAAATTCAAAATCAACCGATGATCGCCGATTACTGTCGCTGGAACACCACAGTGAGGTTCTCATAACAATTTTATGTAGCTCTCCTTCACCGTTTTGCGTTTTTCAATGACTGAGAGCCTAGAACAGGCTGAAAAAAAGAATGAACGCGACCTGCAAAGATTGTTTGTTGTTTTTCATCGAGAATGAGATGTAACGGGGAAATAACATGAGAGGCTTCAAATAAAGCAAAAAAGGAGCTGTTTGACATTTTTCTCTCTTCAATATTGTGTGCCTGTGATTATGAATCTAATTAAAGAAAATTTTGATCAAGCATCAGTAAGAACCATTAGTCAGAAATTTTTATAGCTGTGAGGCATCCGCCTGTATGTCCGTCGGAAATGTTTTTACGATTCATAATTTTGTATGTTTTGCATTATCTTAGGAAATTTTCAAGTAAAAAGATGTAATTTGATGTTTAAAAGAAAACTATCATATATCAATGCTGCATCTAGTAGCAAAAGATTCGCTGCAAACTTCAGGGCCCAGTCGTATGGAGGGCGGATAACGGTATCAAACGAATAAATCGTTATCCAGCGGATAATTAATAGCAAAACGTATGCCGTTATCCGCCGGATATAGTTTTATACAGTGGATGGCGCTATCCAACCTTCGAGCAAACAGGGCCAGACTGTATATCAGAGATAAAGCTGCAAGTCTCACCATATCCCTTGGAATTGAACGACCACAGCTGTTTGGACAAGTTACTGTGAACTTGCTGCACTGTCTAATAAGGCCCTACAAAAAAAATAAAAAAAGAATCAAGTAAACACAGCAATGCGGAAATTTGATTTTATTATGTTTCCTTTTTTCAATCAATTTCCGTCGGGAGTCGGGCTCGAAAAAGAGTCTCAATGGGGTTAACCGTTAAGTGGCCAAAATTTTAACCAATAGCCGTAAAAGCCATAACCTCACTGAGGTTTAAAAATTGAAAATATATTTTGTCATCTATGTACTCTAATTCCTATTCGATTTTAAGGGTCTCAATTATTTCCACAGAAACATTAAGATTTCCCGGTAAGAGGTGTATTATTTCTCTTAGATTCCTCCACTATTACAATCCTTACTTGCATCATGTAGTCTGGGTGGGGCTCCGTGCAGTATGTACATTGAAGGATACTCCATGGACAAACATTATTTTCGTGCCGTGTAAGATGTCCTCTTTAGACTTTTTCGTGACAGTTCTTGTTAGCACACGCTACTTACTGAAGAGAGCAAGATTCCTAGTGGATCTGTTCAACAAATAAAACCAAAACAACTTATGTTTGGATATTGGTTCCCTGCTCTTCGTGAGAAGTTAAAAATGATCAAGCCCATCGTCTCTATGTCTTGGCTTCCACATGTAGGAACTTGAGCGATGTCTGTGTCTTTGTCATGTCAACGAAAACAATAATTTATGATGATAAAGTTGTTTATTGACATTTATCGAAATATGCGCTAGTTTTACCTTCTTGTTCCTCAGCTCCCCAGTCCCTTCACAGCCATCATTTGGACATCTGATCACCAGAGAGAGAATCCTCCTTTCTGCTGCTTTATCAGGGAAAATGTCCCTAGAAATAATCACAGTAATATTATTCTTACGTCACCAAGATCCAGATCGGTCAATTTCTAAGTTGACAGTTGTTTTCTTTTTATAAGAGCCTGTAGTAGAAAGTGTTGTATTATTTTAAGAAAAATGCAAATAGGTAAGGTGTATATCAAGATCAGGAAAAAAATAGACTGAAGAAAAGAGAACGTCGTTCAAAATATTTAATTAAAAAATTAATGTGTGTTTGAGGAAAACTCTAACAAGTCAGACCATTTAGAGTGGTCAAGACTTAATAAGTAATAAAAATAATGCTGAATAATTGCGTTGGTCTTTACCTGCACTCAGCCAGGCAAATTATCCTAAAATTTTTAGAAGTTAAAAAGTTTACTTACCCGGTCTGGGTCCAGATTCTGCCTGTCTGCCGTGCAGGTTAAAGACTCTAAAGACTCTTTACTCTACTGTCTGTTAGAAAATTAACTTGTTAAGAATGGTAAAGAAATAAGTAAGGAGGCAAGGAAACAAGCAAATATGTACTGCAATTATTCGCATGCCCCATCTCAACCAACACCTTTGTCTAATTCAATACAGTCGACGCCACTTAACAACATTGATAACAACAGTTACTAAATCAAATTCCACAGCAGCATCCAGAAGCTACAACATCGAACACAGAAACCAAGGTACTCAATCATTTGTTTTTTGTCGTAAGAAACATATTTGGCCCGTAGCTACAAACAGTGTGTCAAACCGTTGTTAGGTTTTTTTCCGAGCGAGTATATTGCATTGATATAATTTATAAGGTACATAAGATAAGTCTAATATTCATGTAATTAAGTGGCCGAGTAATTAAGAGCTAATGTCACCATACATCGAACAAACAGCGGCAAGTCACCCAAATTTGTTTTCACTCCTACTTTCATATTTTGTAGCCCAATATGTTCTAATAATTGTGGTGTAGTTTTTTTGTAAAAATTTGTTTTAGTTTTCGAGAATTAATTTCTTTCGTTCGACCGCTCAAATATGCAAATTTTCACCGTGAATATTACCCGAGTTGTGTGACCTCATGTAACGAATGTACCAGACCTACGGTATTTCTGTGAACATAATTCTTTGTTTTATCATCTAAACTTAATCTCCTGTCGTTATTGAAGCTGGTAAAGAAATATTTATTTTTTGGTGAATATTTTTGTCCGACATACTTTTCCTATGTCGAAAAGTAGCATCAAAACAAAGACAGTTTTAACAATGACCGATATGACAGAATCTACTGAGCTTCAAGCTTTTTAAAGACTAAAGGATGGTTATAAAGTTACTGTAAAAATTTCCTTGTGTATTTGTGTTGTTCTATCTTGAGACGAGCTCAAAGTCCGGCAAAATTTACTTGATAGCGTCTGTGAAATATACATGGTGCGCCTACTTGTCGCCACCGTTAACTGGCATAAATCACTACAATTTGCAAAAAAATCTAATATCGGGGGCCCTATTTCCTGATTTTAGCAAATCTTTAAAGTAATAAACGACAGGAGAAAGAAACGCTACGATTTTCCCATCAGCTAAAAACACGTCGACAGAGCTGGTATCTTTGTAAACAGCAATTTGTTTATTTAGCACTCGAGAAAAGTCAACTCAAAAACTTTACCTATAACGGTGGTTTGTTCACTTAACAATAAAGGTAAGTTAATTTCTAAGTTAAAATTGATATATTTAAATGAATCAAAACTGAAGTAGAGACCAAACACGTCGAGTTTTGTCCCAATAGCGTGCGATTTGCAGTAGGAGTACAGCAAGAAAAATGGCCTAACTCCGTGAAAATGCACGCCATATATTTTGATCTGGTGCGCTCGCTTTTCACGGGCCAAAATTAGTATTTTTACATGATAAACATGAAGAATTTCTCGTTGAAAAGAGATCTTTTATTTTGTGTACATTCGTATACCCTCGATGTTATGGTCGTCTGAAATATAGCAAAATTCAGCGTACAAACGGAATAGAAAATATAGTGTACTTTACGCGGGTGGTGACAAACGAAAGAAAGTTCAGTTGGAGATAAAATATAGTTGCAAAGCTACTCCGAGGGATGAAAGATAACTTATAAAAAAATGAATCCAAGATAATTTTTCGTTGTCTTGTGCGAGCGTTGTGAAAATGCACTGAAAGCCTAATTGAAATTATGCAAATGAGGTACGTTTTGGCCGATTTCGAACTTTCGAATTTTTTTCCAAAATAAAAACTCGCTGGAACTTTTTAATATTATTTTTGAAAACGATTCACCAAAAGGGTCTTTTGGAGCAAATAAAAAAAAAGTTGAATTTTTTCTTCTGTCGCCGGATTCTCGAAAATTACTGACAACCTCTCTTAAGATCATGTAACCAACCACCATTCTCTAATTAGTTGAACTTCGACTCTGCTAGTGATATAATTCGGTTGAAACACACTGATGACCTGTCATGAATTCTCTAGGGTGATTAGATGAAGTGAATAAACGAACAACAATGCTGAAAGCTGCTCATGGTAAACTCTTACCTTTCAATGTGCTCGTCAGGACATTCTTTGCAATATCTGTGGCCACATCTCGTAAGAACTGGTTACTTTAGCGGTAAATGACATAAGGGACATTTAAAATCTTCTTCAACTTCTTCTACAAAGTCCTCGTCATGGCCTGAAGAGGAGCGGTGTTTATTTGATGTGGATTCCGCCATGTTGAAATCCACCAGTTTTGCATGCAGTGAGAATGAGATGTATTAGGAAAATATCTCATAGATACTTCAAACAATTTGCAAGAAAAAAAGAGAACTGTTTGAAATTTTGGCGTGCCTGTGATTCTGAACATAATGAGCAAGCAAATTTCTATCAAGAATAAGAACAGTCAGTCAGAAAACTTGTAACCTTAGTCGCATCCGCCTTTATTTTCTCTTGGTGAGAGATCTTCCTTGTTTGTAGGTTTTTGTATATACTGCAAGTAGGTGATTTTTTTTTGGAGTGGTTAGGTCTTTGAAAACGGTTACAACAGAAGAGACGATAGTTACTCGAGTTTTAATTTCAGTGACTTTAAAATGAGGGTGATCACTATCATAACGCGCGATCAAATAATTTGACTTCCGCTTTCTATTCCAAAACAATGAAATTTTTGAGGAGGATAACTCTGAAGACTGTCTCATTGGTAAACATTTATTAAGATGCTTCGTGCAAAGCAATTGCGGAAGCGAAGGACATATTTTACGAAAAGATTTAAACCAGTCGCGTGCAACGTAGGAAAATGCAACTGCATTATTCTATAAATTATCATGGTGGTCATTACCGTCACAACTAATTTTTACGAACGTAAAACTGATGCTTTTCTCCACTCTTCTCACGTGGATCTAATGGAAAAATTCGCTACACACTTACAAGAGAGTTCCTTCTAACTGTAACCTCTTTCTTTTGGGAGATTTCAACAAGCTGAACTGCTCTGGCTGTAGGAACGCTGTCGGTCTCTATTAAATCGTCCCGTTTCCAACTCGTGGATAGAGTAAACTGGCCTAGTTTTTACTAATCTCAACGCATTTTATTATTTGCCCAAAAAGTTGCCTCCCTCTGGGCTCACTGTTCACGATACTGTGGAACTACAACCTAAGGCTAAACAGGATTATCAGATGAATAAAATCCGGTTGAAGTAAGGAGACCTGCGGCCAGCAAATCGTCTGGCTATACGGACTTATCTCAACCAAGTCGAACTTGGTATAGCAGGTAATTTAGTGTTAAAAAAAAGCTTAAGGTAAAAAAGCTGACGTTTCGAGCGTTAGCCCTTCGTCAGAGCGATTAGAGGAATTGTGGGTTGTGTGTGGATTTATATGTAGAAAGATACCACGACCCAAAACCTGAACTCTACGGCCGCTACATTGATGATTGCATCGGCGCTACCTCCTCTACCAAAGAGGAGCTCACTCAATTTATAACCGCCGTCAATTCCTTTCATCCGGCTCTTAAATATACCTGGGAAATTTCCGACACTTCTTTGGCTTTTCTAGACATCAAAATTTCAATTGAAGGCAACGGCTTATGTACTAGTGTTTACTACAAACCTACAGATTCACATAGTTACTTGTTGTATTCATCCTCACATCCATCACACGTCAAGAACTCCATACCTTTTTCACAGTTTCTCAGACTTCGTCGTTTATGTAGTGACGACTCTGATTTTTCCGAAAAATCAGAGGCAATGTGCCAGTTTTTCGATAAACGTGGCTATCCTGTTTCTGTCGTTCAAGCGGGCTACCACCGTGCCCAACAAATCGATCGACAGCAGGCAGCACTACAAACGACCGAGAAGGAGAACACTGACCGCATTCCATTTACTCTTACATTTCACCCTCGCAACCACGCAGTTAAATCTATCATTCTTAAAAATTTTAAATTACTCCAAAACGATTCAGAGATTGGCACTATCTTTTCGTAACCCCCACTTATTTCATTCAAACGTGACAAAAACATAGGCAACTTTTTAGTCAGGAGTTCATTTCAAAGCAATGACCAATCTGGAACTTTTAAATGCGCTCGCTCACGATGCAAAACTTGTCCTTTCATTCATAACGTAGAGAAAATATCGGGACCCAAAAGATCCATTAAGATCATTGATCACTTTGTGTGTACCTCCGCCAACACTAAATTACCTGCTATACTCTCCCACCGACGTAGCGCCACAGTTTCTTTAGAAACTTACCCCTTTACGAACTTGGTATTGTCGCCTGGTAGGATGCAAAGAGTCGTGTGAGGAGAAAACACCCGCGCTTGAGACTATAATTAAGATGGGTTTGCATATTTTTCTTACCCTTAAATCTAAGATGGTCATTGCCAACGAGCCTCCATGGATCAACAAACGACTTAAATTTTTAATTCACGAGCGCTAAGCAGCCCTTGCTCGTGGTAATAAAGCTTGCTTTCGCCGCCTTCGGAATCATGTTCATCGCTTACGGAAGTCCTGTCCTGCAAAATATGTCCGTTGCAGATATCGGGTTATCATGTCAACTTTACACAGTATTGTATATTGATTGAATGCTCTAGACTAACCAGATTTTTTATTGCAATTCTATTGTACAATAATGCTGGTTGCTCCGCTAGTGTCGAGATCAGGCGAAAAAATTTGATAAGGAGAACATTCATACAAGGGTATTATCTTTGAGCCTTAACTCAACCTGAGAGGTTTGGAGACAAAAAATAGGGGGGGGGGGGAGGGTTGAAGGGGATCGATTGCTGTTTGATAAAAGTATGCTCTGCTATAGTTTGTAGTTTAGCTTGTTAGGGCTCACGAGTCTAACGTTGTAAAAAAATGAAACTGAAGTATGTTCATCATGTCTGATTCGTGTTAACTGTAGAAGCATTTTAGGCGTGCTTGTTGGTATGATGAATCCCTAGGGGCTACTAGGCTATTTAAGATTCTGTAAGTTAAGCATGAGCCACTCGGAGGTATCTCTTTCAACTTTGCTTTTGCGTTTATTCACTACTGTATTTTCTTTATGATGATGTAACGCTCGCTTTATCCTGCATCAATAAACGAGATGCCCGCAGCTGATACTGTGTTTGCGTTTATTAAGATTGGTTACAAAACATTTTAGGATCGTTTCAGGGTGATTAGAGTATAAATGCTTTTAAAACCGAGGGCCCGTAACACCATGAGAAAGACCTGATCAGCGTTGTTTTATTTCACTCACGAGTGGACAAGAAGAACATTGGTGGACATTGTTTTTTTTTTTAACTTTCCGTAACACAAGAAGTGTTCTAACAATTTTAAGAGGCATAGAATCGAATTAAAATAAGAAAGCACCACTTTGTGCTTTGTGAATCAGTTTCGTAATTCTTTTTTATATTAGCTTTTTTCTATAGAACCTCTAATGGGATGTTTTCTTGAAGCTATGTAATGCGTTTCTCTGTGCCCTTGGTATATAATGGTCTTATCTTTGTTTGATAGCCCATCTGTAGGTATAGACAGGAAATTATAGTAAGACGACACTCATCTTTAGTGTGAGTTGAAACCTGGATCACGTCAAAAAAATCATTAAACACATGATCTAAGGATAGAAATCTCCAACTTGAGCAAGAAATCTCCTGTGAGTAAGGGATAATTTTATTTGTGAATTTGTGGATACTTTTGTTTTTTAATGATGTCGCCAGCCCAGAGAAAAAAAAAAAGACTAGAAAGCAGCCGGAAATGAAGAAATATAAGAAAACATAAGTATATCACACTCTATGACTCTATGATACATCCACTGTTCGGCCACTGCTGTGCAGTTTGGGATAGCTGCGGAAAAACAGATCGGGACTATCTGGACAGGCTGCATCTACGAGTAGCTCGTATCATTGAAGGGCGTAAATAGAAAATACTGACAGACAGCACTTTTAGCCGACCCTCATCAGAAAATTGCAGGAAATTTCACACATGCTGACAGGTGTTTAAATGCCTACACGGTCTTGCGCTCGCCTATCTTTTGAATGAATTTAGTTTATCCCGCCAATATCATGCCTACAATACCAGATAAAGGACCCTTCGGGCTTACCCCCGGATAAAGCATCTAAATATCAAGGATCCTTTTACTACAAAGGTGCAAAGGCGTGGAATACTCTTACTTATTAACCACGAAACATAACTTCACTGCCTAATTTTAAGAAATTTCTTAAACTTCATTTATGTAATTGATGTAATATACTTTGTAATGTAATATACATTGAATATCTTGTGTGTAAATTGTAATTTGTCTTGTAAGCTCCTTTTGTGTTCTGTATTCCTTAATAAATTTTGTTTTACTTTGTATGTCCTAAGCAAGCCCCCATTCAAACCAGCTTGAAGCTGAACTGGGCCAGTTTACGTAAATATCGCTGATAAATAAATAAATAAATAAATTGGCCTTTAGTGATCTAATCAAAAGCTTCCATTTTTTTTCCACATTTACGGCAATCATATATCTTCCAGGGTGGCATTATTTAGAAAGCACATTTTGATGAGCAACCGGTACGATTATTTTTACATAAAATCGTTTGACATGCACTTTTCACCTTCAGTAGGACAACTTTTGATTTATGTGCCTTATTTAATAATATCTTAAATTGAAAGAAAGTAAAAAGATAGAGAGATGTATTGACGATGATTACCATCAATTGATGTCATTCCTAAACATTGAATGATCAATCTTTGGTCTGTATTTTAAGGCAGAACTGAAAGTCTGATCATTTCTCTGGGAAGGTAACGACCACGGCTGTTTGGAAAAGTAACTGGAAATTTGCTATACTTTGGAAGATGGTTCTGCAAAAATGAATCCAAGAAAGACAGCACTATGAATTCCGTTGCTCGTCGGTGTCTGTGTTTTCTTTTCCTTTTTCTTTTCCTTTCGGGACTCAGGCTCTTAAGGTCTAAATTTTGTTAGTTATATGAAGGCTCGTACGGTAAGTATAATTATGGAGATGTTGCCCTGAAGGTCATAATTTCATGAAAAGCTTTTCTTGAGTATATTGCCTTTTGATTGTAACTATGTTCCTCATTCTTTTCACTTGAAATGTTGCAATTTCCTGGCTATGGGTATGACGCATTTGAAAATGGTGTATGCTTAAAAGTTAGTGGTTTAGAATATGCGAAAATTTCACCTCTCCTACGGAACCATATTTGATTTTGAGAGAGTGGACGCGTCGTTGTTTGCATTGCCTTTTGTATGAGGGAAGTATTAGTCTAATTTCCGGGCAAAGCGTTCATGCTCTGATTTTCCTCGGATGAAAAGATAGTAAAAATGGGCACTTGAGCCGGTGATGGGATTGATCTGTATATCGTGGGAAATTTCGGAATCAGTTGTCATGACGTATACTGCAAGTATAGCTGCTTCTACCAATAACTCGTGCTAGGGCTTGGCCACCTACAGTTCTTTTGCTTCCTTTCCTGTAGTGTACTCAGGTAATGTTTTAACCTTTGTTTATAAGTGCTCGCTCGGTGTCACATAATCGTCAATCTTGTTGCTGATTAGAAACGTTCTTAAGAGAGGATACGGACACTTGACACCGTAAATAGGCGCAAATTTCCACTTTTGTGCTGGACAATATCAACTGCTCTGGAACTTGAAAACCAGCAACAATTTCGCTCCAAAAAAGGCTTTCGGTTCTTTTGCTCTACTGTATGCTTTCCGAACTATAGACACCTGTTCGGAACCCGTCCCAGCAACTGAAAACACTCTGGCAGTTGCGTTACGTTTACTTAAAACTTACCTGCGCAGAGAACTACGTACAACCATGCATATTCTCTCGAAAATTTGACAACGATTTAGTCTTTTCAGTTTCTATGATTTTTTCAGCTTCAGGCGTAAATGGGCTCTTTTCAATATTATTAATTGCCTCGATTGAATGAAATTCACAAAGATTAAATACCTCTTACTAACCGCGTTCGAGCTTCATACTATAAGCTACGGACCAAGCTTTTTCCGCTCGGATTTACGGCCCAAGCCCAGGCCATACACCCGAGCGGGAAAAAACGAGGTTCCGTAACTCACAGTGCTGTTCAAGACCACGAGGTTATTACGATATCCTCCATATCTCTGGGCTCAAATTAACTCTTCAACTTCCGTGAGTGACCAAGACAGAATTTCTCCTTACTTTATTAATGCAATATCATGTAGACAAGTGATGAGAATTAAGAAAAATATCAATTACGAGATTACTACTGTTACTACTTACTGTTTGGCAGACAGTAAGGAGAATTATTAATGAGATCTTGGGAGTTGAAGGGTTAGGGGGGAAGATTTCAATTGAAAAAAGGGTTTAAACTTACCGGGCTGTACAGTGAAGTAGGTCGTGATCGATTGAAAAATAATAGCACACAAAATAACTGAGAGATAGAAATAGATGAATATTATTATCCAACTGCACACAGTAGAGTACAAATAACGCGCGAGAAAAGCACGAATGTCCTGCGATATTGTACGGTTATTTGGACAGTTGTTTATTTTGTACTGTTAAAAAAAAAACTTGTTTAACCAGTCGGCTGCGCGCGCTACGCTTCTCCATCCGCTTTGCTTTTCCCGCCTCATGAGAAATGAGCAGAAAGACTTAGCGGAAAAAAAGCAGTTGGATAATAAATAACTTACTAGACGTTTGGTGTGTAGTATCGTTGAGTATTTTTACTCGTCTTTTGTATTTTGACTAGCCCTACGGGGTCGTCAAAATACGGCACACTTCGTAAAAATACTTGGTGATACTACACACCAAACCGTCTAATAAGATATATTTATTGAAACCGTTGCTCGTGATAACTCCAGACACGCTTTCCAACGAATTTAATTTATTTTATGAGCCAATACTAATACTGCTGTCTGTCAATGATTTGCAATGTCCTGGTTTCGTAAGGAGGGAAAGAAAAAACAAATATTTTTGCGAATTTTTAAGAGGCAATGATCGGGTCTGAGGCTTGGCTTGAAATAACTTAGTGAATTCCCACTGTTGGCCCAGCCAAATAAATAAATTAAACTTCCTGTTTCTACAAGTTTATCACCGAGCGACAAGTTCTTATTATAACTCCTGTCTACTCTTTGCGTGGTTCGAAAAGGTCTGTGTGGTCCTGATAAGGGAAAATTCACGTAACATTGCAAATTCAGAATTATTCCATGGACGAAACTCTTTCCACGGCCGAGAAATTAGTGGAACCGATCATTTACTAGCTCAGAGGATTTGTAAATATAGACAAGGAGTGTTACCAGTGATAAGTTTTATTCATGTGGCGCTATAAGATGGCACATTACAAATATTTGTTTAAAATAATAAAACTAGCAATTAAACATAATTACAAAAAGAAAAATGACATAAAAACTAAGGTTCCGTTTATAATGATTTACAATCTCTTAAAAAAAAAATAAGAAAAAATAAGAAAAGCTGCCCACGAGATATTCCCAGAGGCCCCGTTTTGCCAGTGAAGCTTTGTGCAGAGAGCGAAAGACAAGTGGCAGTTTTATATAATTACATTAAGTGTATAATCATCGTCGATCTCTAGAAAGGAGCTCGGCTGATTTACTGTTGAGAGATTTCAGTAATCCTGAGTACAGCCGGCGATCTTGAACCTTATCAATGTATCAGCTTTGAGTTGAATCATTCAGCAACGTAAAAATTATCAAGAAAACCCTTAAAAAATCGATAATGGGCCAATGAAGCCTATTGGAATAGGACCGCTAAACTGAGATTCCATTTCTTTTTTTTTTTTTAAGGCTCTAAAACATACTTTGCTGATTTTTATCTCGCAAAAGGAACCTGACGAGGCCGCCGAAGGCAGCCCCTGCACTCTCTATATCATAAATGTTATCAAGTATACCAATTAGCCACCACTCTGTGAAACGAGGGCTCTTCTGCAGCAAAACAAGAGTTGAGAGCATTATTCGAATCTATCATGGCTTCATGTCATCCACAGTTGGTCCCTATTTATTTGGGTTTATTGGGGATAGAAAAACAATTGGCTTTGTGATGCTACCAACAAGGTAACAGCATTGATGAACTAAAAATTGAGTCAAATGTTCGAGGAAAACTGTAAACGATTTGTCAGAGTCCACTCTTTGGGCAATTTGTCAAAACTCTATCGAGAATTTAACCCTGTAGTTTTCTTAACCTTCAAGATTGGAGGTCGTATTAGATGGTGGACTAATCTCAACCTGAAGAAACAGTGTGTCATTCACAATGTAGCGCCGTGAATGAAGTTTCAAATGGGATATAAAATTATGAATACCCCATCCCATGTTTTCTTCTGTCTCAGGCCTTGCAAAGCTTGGAATATTTTCCGTGGAGAACACACGGGTCACGTTTTCCCGTTGGTCTGGATCACCCTGTTGATCAATCAATGTGAACTTCACTGTCTTAATGAGGGGCCAGCGTAAAATTGCGTCATATTCACCTTTCATTACAACCACGATCACCGAGAGGTGAGTTTTTTTGTAATCTCCAAGTCCATTAGGGTAAATACAAACTCTTAACTTGAAGCCATAACTTTCTGTCTCAGTTTTGGTGTAGAATGGATCACTTTGTATTCTCTCTTTTCGTCCGTTTTTGGCTTCTTTCAAAAACTCGCTAAAACTGTCAATCCGCCAAGGAAACACGTTGTTATGTTTTATGCTCGACAACTTTAACAGTTCCATTGCATTTTCCAACTCAACTCTTGTCTCATTTAACAAAGCTTCTGTGTTATTTGATTTATCTTCTGTCTTCTTCAACTTATCTTTTGTGTTATTCAGCTCATTCTCTGTTTTCTTTAATTTGATGCAAACTAAATCAAGATGGATTCTTGTTGCTGATTGAAGATGATAATCCATTTCTTGACGTTGGACCTACATGAAAATTTATACTTCATTTGCCAGAAATACTACAGACCATGATCTAAGCCCTTAACTTAAACAGCTAATTTATTTCAAAGTTCTTTTCGATAACGGTATCACGTGGTCATTTTACATTTCCTCGAACGTTCAAGTAGACAGGTCATTTATTACATGGCTGCTTCCATAGACGGGTAAGATTAAGTTAATACTGTAAAGAGATTGTCTATTAGCGGCAGATATTGGTCTATTTACCTTACCAGCTTCATTTCGTAACTGCTAGGAACATTTTGTATAACAAAAAAACTAGCCTCCAGAAGTCTTCTCGACAATTTGAAATACGAATCAAACCACGATGGAATATAAGGTCATAAGGTAAATGATACGTTTCTCTGGGCCTGTTAAACGAATTTCTCACCTTTGTATCACAACCCATTCCTGCATATGGACAGAAAATTATGGTCAGCGGACAATCATCTTTGGTGTGAGTCGAAACCTGCATCACATGAAATAAAGGACTTGAATAAAAAGGAATGGCACGTACCAAAATCTGCTAGTGGAAAAGATCACTTAAGGGGTAATAGGAATAAACATGGTCGTGACGTTTAGTTCTACGGCCTTTTCTCTGATATTAGCCTGCAGAGCGGGCGTAATTTTGGTGAGTGGGTGCTCAAAATTTCCTTAACGAAAATTATGGCCGCCATCTTTGATTTCAATGGCTGCGGAAGGCTAGGGAGAGAAAGAAATTTGTACCAAGGGGGCGGTCGACAGTCTAAAATAAGGAGAGGAGTGGGGGTGGGGGAGTGAAGATAACGCCTGCCCAAAGTCATTGTTATTTTGCAAAACTCCGTTCGCCCACGAATGGAGTTCCTGTTTGATGTGGTTAAGCTCTAGCTGTCAATCACAAGCCAAATGTTACATTTGAGCGCCATTCTGACATTTCTCTCTTATGGGAAAAGAGAAAGATGACGAACTATGATCGTAAAGTTATTAGTTTCGATTCCGCTCGCGAGGAAGCAATTAAGTGTCTTCCGGAATTTAGTATTTTAGGTGTTGTTTCTTATGAAATAAATTATGACGGAAAACCTTCCAGCGCAGTTGTCGTTTTTCCGCTTTGACCTACTGTTTATGATCAAATGGAATAAGCATCTTCGATCGGAGTAACGGTAACCACGCTCACGGATTGTCATTTAGAGGATATAGAGTGCGGCAAAAATTAACTCGTATTTGCGTCAGCAGAGATTGTTTTGGTGAAGTCATTTTTTTCATTGATGAAAAAACAGCCACACTGTTTTATCAGAGTATGCCGGTTTGCATCAACTAACAGAGGGTAAACCTTCAAGTGCAGTTGTTTGTTGCTTCAAAGTATCGTTTACGACCAAATGGAAGAAAAAGAAAATTTATCAAATAGATTGATGGCAGCTATACTCAAGGATTCTCGTTTGAAAAATATAGAGTGCAGAAAATATCAGCTCATATTTGTGACCGCGGAGGAGGTTTTGTCCAAGCCATTTCTCTTCTGGCTTAAAAAAAAAACTGCCTCACCATTTCACTAAGCGGCTTTACGTTTGTTTGTTTGTGTTGGAAGACAGTGCTTCCGGCTTTTAATTGAACACATTTTGATTGGTGACCTACTCATTTTCGGAAATGCAGTGACGCGCAACTAATCAGGGGGTATTTGCTTTTCAACAACCTCTTCGGGCAAGCGTGTTCTCGCCCTTCCCCCGCCCCCCATCCGCACCGTCCATTTTAACTCCAAATCAAACATGGCCGGTGGGATCACAGGCGGCCCAAGCTCCAGCTGTGAGATGATCATCTTACGCAATAACGGTCATGGCGGAATTATAAGAGTTTGTATGGGAATATTTACGACCGCTCTAAGGAATAAAAAAATACGTCAAATTCTCAAAAAAAAATACCTCACCTTACTTCTCGATCGATTTCGACCTGAGGGGACCCGTGGTTCTAAAACAATTTATTGATAATAACTGACGGTGTGGTCCCCGGCGAGGCTCAGTTTGAAAAGGAGTTAGGGTCACCAAGCTGGTTTTCAACGGTCGTGTGTCAAGGTTGATGTGGTCGCGGGCTGTTAGAAACCTCTAAACTGGAAATTTTTGAAGCAAATTGCCGCTTAGCGTCGGTTGCACGGGGAAGATTGAGTTTGTAGTAAATTGAAATGAAACTACAGTATATTTGCTTGGATTCTACGTTGGATTTGTGGCCGCCCGGTCATTTTGAGCTTGGATTTTTCGCTTCTCGGCTCAGGCGTTCGGAAATGGAGTGTTCAGCCTTGGGCTTTACTTATGTACGTTGAAAACCTCGAAATGAACAACTCGCTCAAATGGGCTCTTTTCATCAAAGTAAGCGGTCAGATAACAAGCAATACGCTGTGGAAGTAAGGTGAGGAATTTTTTTTTGAGAATTTGACGTATTTTTTTTATTCCTTAGAGCGGTCGTAAATATTCCCATACAAACTCTTATAATTCCGCCACGACCGTTATTACGTAAGATGATCATTTCACAGCTGGAGCTTGGGCCGCCTGTGGTGGGATAAACGATCGCAAGCCTATAACGTTAGCTCGCACTAACTAGACGCCTGCACTGCAGGCTACTCTGACAACTGCAGATGCCACTTTTCGCTTATCGGGCTTCTACGAGCGGAAATCGAATCTAATGAATGGAACTCTAGCACTGTATGGAATCCTTCGTATGAAGTCAAGTGATTGTGGTTTGCTATTTTTCAGAGAGAATGAGATGTAACGGGAAACTAACATGAGAGGCTTTAAATAAAGCAAAAAGGGGACTGTTTGGCATTTGTCTCTCGTTAACATCGTGTGCCTGTGATTATGAAACTAATTAAAGAAAATTTTGATCAGATCAAGCATCAGTAAGAGCCATTTGTCAGAAATTTGTTAGCTTTGAGGCATCCGCCTTTATTTCCGTCGGAAAAGTTTTTACGATTCATAATTTTGTATACTTTACATTTTCTTGTCTTAAAGTGAAAGGATGTAAATTGATGTTTGAAGGATAAATATCATGTATTAAAACTGCATTTAGTCGCGAAAGATCACAGATAAAGCTGAAAGTCTCACCATATCCCTTGGAATTGAACGACCACAGATGTTTGGACAAGTTACTGGGAACTTGCTGCACTGTCTAATATGCACCTACCAAAAGAAAAACAAAAAAAAAAACAAACAAAAAAATTAAAGAAACACAGGAATGTGGGAATTCGATTTCGCTGTGTTTCCTTTTTTTCAATCAATTTCCGTCAGGAATCAGGTTCTAAAAGAGAATCTCAATGGGGTCAACTGTCAGCCGTACAACGGCCAAAAATATCGACAAATTACAAACCGTTAGTAGTAAAAAATTAACTGTTCATTTTTTCTGGTGAACGCAATGGAAGGACATTAACAATTAGCCGTAAAGTGGGCAAACTTATAACCAATAGCCTTAAAAGCAATAACCCCATTTAGACCTTTTTTTAAAGATCGAAAGTATATTTTTTTATCTATTTACTCTAATTCCTATTCGATTTTAAGGGTCAATTTTTTCCACAGAAACATAAAAAGATTTCCTGGTAAGAGGTGTATTATTTTTCTTGGATCCCTCCACTATTAAAATCCTTACTTGCATCATGCAGTCTGGGTGGGGCTCCGTGCAGTATGTACATTGAAGGATTCTCCATGGACACACATTATTTTCGTGCTGCGTAAGATGTCTTCTTTGAACTTTTTCGTGACAGTTCTTGTTGGCACACGCTACTTGCTGAAAAAGGCAAGATTCCAAGTGGATCTGTTCAACAAATAAAACCAAAACAACTTCAGTTTGGGCGTTGGTTCCTAACTCTCCCTGAGAAGTTAAAAATGATCAAGCCCATCATCTCTATGTCTTGGCTTCTACATGTAGGAACTTGAGCAATGTCTGTGGCTTTGTTATTTCAACAGACGAAAACAATGACTCATGCTGATAAAGTTGTTTATTAACACTTATCGAAATATGCCTTAGTTTTACCTTCTTGATCCTCAGCTCCCCAGTCCATTCACAGCCACCATTTGGACATTTGATCACTAAAGAGAAAATCTTCCTTTCTGTTGCCTTATCAGGGAAAATGTCCTAAGAAAAAATCACAGTAGTATCATTCCTACGTCGTCCTAAGGTGGTAATTGACTTGAGCATAAGTGCTTTCTCTTTATAAGAGCCTTAATTGGGGAGTATTTGATTAAAGAATAGCAATTTTTTAAGAAAATACAAATAATTGAAGTATATTTCGAGAACGAAAAACAATGGACTAAAAAAAAAAACATTGTTTAAAATATTTAATTGAAAAGTAAAACATGTGTTTGAGGAAGAATCTAACAAGTCTTGGTAAAGACTTAATAAAAATAGCGCTAAATAATTGCGTCGGTCTTCACTTGAACTCAGCCAAGCAAATCATTTTTAAATTTTCCCTAGTTCAAAAGTTTACTAACCCGTTCTGGGTCCAGATTCTCCATGTCCGCCGGGCAAGTTACAGACTTTCCTTTAATTTGCTGTCTGTAAGAAAATTAAATTATCGAGAATGGTAGGTAAGTAAGTAAGGAAGCAACCCAGAAAGCAAGAAAACATGTACTGCATTTATCATCATACCCCGTCTCAACCAACACTTTTATATAATTCAATACAGTCAACGTCACTCAACATTGACAACAACAGTTGCTAAATCAATTTCCACAATAGCATACGGAAACTACAATATTGAAGAAAGACTATTGAGGTGGATAAGCCCTTGTTAGGATTTTTTCAAGCGAGTTTATTTCATTGCATTGACACAATCTACAAGGTACCTAAGATAAGTTTATATATTCATGTAATTTAGTGACGGAACAATTAAGCTGCGGATGACGAATGAGGCGAACTAAAACTTTGAATGGCGCGATAGGTCTTGTAGTATCAAAGCACTTATAAGCACAAAGTAATAAATGTGGAGAAAAGATTTGAACTTTGAACAGCAATCACGCTTGCAGTAGACAATTGAACTACCGATTTTCGCTTTCGATTCTAAGACATCTTGCTCTTTGGACAAGTGAATATGAAATCCGTTCATTACCTTTGATAATTGAGAGAATTTATCGTGCTACGTTTTAGAGGAAGATAGGCGCGTATTTTAATTGAAACTAATCGAAGGCAACGCTAGAAATTGAAAAATTGCCTCACCAAGTTAATTAGTGTAGTGGTTACTGATCCGTGAAATCGATGTTTAAAGAGCATGCAAACCCAAAAATACATGTTTTTCTTATACTATGTAAAAAGTGGCGTAGAAAACGAATTTTAAATTCGTTTTGTCCAATTCGACTTATTTTAGGAGAAAATCGGCATTTTCAACTGAAATTCCATTTCCGGTAAAAACAATAGCGAGAAGTCGTGACGTAAGCGGTGGAACTAAAATATTGCGCAACACATATTCCCCAGTAGAACTGGTGTGGGAGTTCGTGTAAGTAGCGGTAGTTTGGAAGATGTTTTTTCAGAAGATAGCGACTCGAATGCCTTAAGCTTAGTACATGAAAGCGATGGGGATAATCCAGAATCTTCAGGGGAGTCTTGGCCACGTCCTTAACAATATGAGCCGCGTAGGGTTCACCGAAGCGATTCGCACGAAGATAGTACAGAACATGTCGACAGCGATGCGACCGTCTCGGAAACTCAGACTGGTATTTAATTTACTGTGTGATTTATTTGTATTTGACACAAATATCCAATAAAGCGAGGGTGCAATCTAAAAGAATGCAACATAAATTTTTTAAACTTGAGCTTCTGAGAGTGTTTTATATAAAATTATCAAAGGTGCGAGTGTGGAACTTGTCAACCAATGCCGACAACTCATGAAAGTGGAAAAATCGGGCATTTGTGGCAAAAAGTAGAGTAGCAAGGGCCTGAAACCCAGATAAGTTGTATTACTGAGCATCCAGGTTTTCAGTCAATTTGCCTTGATTTCTGGGTGCTGGAGACGGCCAATTACGCGTACAGGCAGCAGCAAGGCACAGAAATCACACCAGAAACGAGTAAGCTAAATGTTTTCTGTTTCATCTGTTTTGTTACATTTTAAGATCGATTTGCTTGGGTTGTTTCTGCCATTGATTTAATAATACAGTACTAGAGCTAGTTGTTTTTCGCTTCTTTCCTGGCAGGAAATTTCGCTAAATTGCCTATAGATAGCTTGTTCGTTAGTGTTGGGAATATCTCGGCAAACACTTCAGGGTCGCTGTGCCATCTTGTGCGGTAAACAATATCCGAAACTTTTTTCCTGCGGATTTTGGATCCCCTTACACTGGATTAAAACCGCCAAACCTTTGAGAGAAACAAAGGTATATGTTAATGCAGATCTTAGTTATTTATGTCTTACAGCACTGGAGGTTGTGCCCGTTCTTTATGAGATATTTATGTATTGCTTTCCTTCATCTCCGAAGAATTTCCATCGATAAACAAGATGTACCATATATATTTCCTTGTGCGGCCCTCATAATTATCCAACCCTGTTTGTGTTTGCTTCGATTTGAAATACTGAAAAGATAGTTTTGCAAGCTGAAATCAGGATCTTTTAAGTTGTACTCAAAATGATGAATATTGTCCTACTGACCTTTGAATGTATTTTCACTGCTGTGAAAATCGTTACACAAATTCTTCTGCTGTTTCTCTGCAGGGTTTCTCAAAGGAAGCACCAAGTGGGGCTGGCATGGATTTTCTTATAGAACATAAGGGTTGATTATGGGATCCTGTATAGAATTCTTTGCATCGAACCAACAAAATTCCAGATCACGTTATTACACACTGACATCAACGAATTCTCTTTCTTTGATACGTGTTTCGAATTCAGGCAAAGGATCAGAAGGGTCAGTGTCTTTTAGGGGCTCAGCGCTGGCTCCCGAACAACTGGCTTCCCCATAATCGTTCATTAGATGAGAAAAAAGATGTTTTTAGAGAACCAATAAAGCTATCGTTGTTTAATTAACGAAACGCTTTCATGTAAATCGATTTTGTACTGTCTCCGCTGACCTCTAACTTTTGAAGAGCTCAACTTCTTTCTCAGTTCGGTCGGCCACTTCCGAATCCTCGTCGTCTACCGACTGTATGGGTCGTTTTTATACTTCCGAATAATTTGCTTCTAGTAAGGCCCAAATCGTCGGTACAGCACCTGGAAGAAAAATGACTGCTACAAACAACAGAATGTTCGAACGGCTCGACGATATCGGCTATTTTCACTTGAACAAATTTCACAAATTGTCGCTTCAAATTTGCGTCATTTGAAAATATTTGCATTGTATGCCCAGTTTGGTTTGAATCAGTACAAAACTGGACGACACAACGCTTTACCATTACGAAAAAATTGAATATATTGAAGCAAACTGTAAGTGAAAAAATCATGACGAGACCGGCAAACAACGGCTGTAGAAAAGACTCCTTCGTGCCTCACGCGATTATAAAACGAGACTTTGGAGGGTCCACCCGTGACGTCACAGGAAAGATGGCGCCACTCAAGATGGCGAATTTTTCGAATTTGGAAGAGCTTTTACAAAGTGAAAATCGACTTTTGAGAAAAAACGAATAGTACCTTTGGTGTACTTGATATATTTACTAAACATCTATGTGAAAAGAAAATGAATGTTTTTTGGGTTTACATGCCCTTTAAGATCATACAACCGACCACCATTCTCTAATTAGATTAATTGGATGGACTTCGACTCTGGTAGTTATTGAATTCAGTTGAAACACACTGATGACCTGTCATGAATTCTTTAGGGTGATTAGATTAAGTGAGCAAACGAACAACAATACTGCAAGCTGCTCATCATAAACTTGTACCTTCCAATGTGCTCGTCAAGACATTCTTTGCAATATCTGTGGCCACATCTCGTAAGAACTGGTTCCTTTAGCGGTAAAAGACATATGAGACATTGGAAATCTTCTTCAACTTCTTCTACAAAGTCCTCGTCGTGGCCTGAGGGAAGGCAGTGTTCATTTGATGTGGATTCCGCCATGTTGAAATCCACCTTTCGCATGCAGGGAGAATAAGATGAATTAAGAAAAAATCACATGGAAACTTCAAACAGTTTGCAAGAAAAAAAAGAGAACTGTTTGGAATTTTGGCGTGCTTGTGATTCTGAACATAATGGGCAAGCAAATTTCTATCAAGGGTGAGAGATCTTCGTTGTTTGTAGGTTTTTGCACATACTACAACTATGTGATTTTTTTTGGAGTGGTTAGATCTCTGAAAACGGTCATAACAGATGAGACGATAGTTACTCGAGTTTTAATTTCAGTGCCTTCAAAATGAGGGCGATCACTATCATAATGCGCGATCAATAATTTGACTACCGCTTTCTATTCTAAAACAATGAAATTTTTGAGGAAGATAATTCTGAAGACGACCACATTGATAAACATTTATTAAGATGCTTCGTGCAAAGCAATTGCAGAAGCGAAGGACATATCTTACGAACAGATTTAAATTAGTCGTGTGCAACGTAAAACCGATGCTTGTCTCCTTAGTAAGAAGACCTCCACTCTTCTCAAGTGGATCAAATGGAAAAATTCGCTACATACTTACAAGAGAAGTTTCCCTGACAAATGTAACATAATAGATTAAACGAGCCAATGAAGATCCATATTAAGTGGTGTTATTTATTCAGATCTTCTACTATGCTTGTTAAGGCATTCTTTGCACTATCTGTGGCCGTATCTCTTCTGAAATGGCTCCTTAAGCGCCAAATGACATATCAAGCACCGAAAGTTTTCATCAACTGCTTCCACTAAGGAGGACAGTACACAGTTAATGTGAATTCTGCCATATTGAGCAACCGCCCGAGCTACTAGAACTTAGTGATGAAATATACAAAATGTGATCATTGATTCTAAATGCTAATCAAACGCATAATGACGGTTTTATTCTAAATCAGCATTGTCCGCGTCGTCACGCTTATTGGTCTACATCAATCGGTTGGTTGAATTCTACGAAACATTTTTTAGTTAGTTTTTAGATTTGCGAAGTTTGTCGTTTTGATTCAACTTAAAAATCGCAAAAAAAGCAGGGAACAAATGAAAATGTACATAGAAAATAAAAATCTACACATATCGGGGAATATTTGCCCCAGCACGAAAAAAAATTCTTACTTTCCCCTATGAGAACGTCTCTCCGTTTAAATTTTGACGTAATGATCACAAGAAAGACTCTGGAGTCTCTTAAGAGCTAATGTCAACATGCATCAGACAAACAGCGGCAAGTCGCCCAAATTCGTTTTCTCTCCCACTTTCATATTTTGTAGCCCAATTTGTCCTAATAATTGTGATGTGGTTTTTTGGTAAAAATATATTTTAATTTTTGAGAAATGAGTTTTTTCGTTCGTCCGCTCAAATATGCAAATTTTCACCGTGAATATTACCCGAGTTGTGTGAGCTCATGTAACGAATTTACTTGACGGTATTTCTGTCGGCATAATCCTTTGTTTTATCATCTAAACTTAATCCCCTGTCATTATTGAAGCTGGCAAAGAAATATTTATTTTTTGGTGAATATTTTTGTCCGACATACTTTTTCTACGTCGAAAAGTAGCATCAAAACAAAGACAGTTTTAACAATGACCGATATGACAGAATCTACTGAGCTTCTAGCTTTTAAAAGACAAAAGGATGGTTATAAAGTTACTGTAAAAATTTCCTTTTGTATTTGTGTTGTTCTATCGTGAGACGAACTTAAAGTTTGTAAAGAAATCTAACATGACACTCTTACCTTGTTTATTTATGACTTTATTAGCTGTGTCGATGATCAAGTTATGCTCTACCACATTTTAGCCAGATTAAATTTGCAGTTTGTAAATCATCCCACACACATTATTATATTAGTTGCATGACAAGCGTGATACATATAAATTCAAAGATGAATCAACCTCCGAATTACCAAGAGATGGGTTTTTTTCCCCTCTTTTCATATCTATAAAAACCTTCCAAGAATTACTGTATTCAGAAAACTAAAGTGTCCAGATCCATCAATGATTCCTTTGCCGGCGGAAGTCAAAGAATGTTTACAAAAGTCAATTCGATTGACAAGTACATACTGATTTAGCTAATTGATCTGTTGTGTAAGCGTCTCATCTTATATGCTAACAAGGAGATTTGCTGTTCATTTAAATCGTTCGCTGGTGGAACTTTTGGGTGTAGTTATCGAGAAGACCGACGTTGCATATCTCAGGTCGTTCCCTTGCGTAGTTGTAAAAAAGACATTTCAAGTTACTTGCGGAGATCCAGAAACTGAAGTTAATCTTATTTTGTGGCGAGCCGGCATCTTCGAGACGCCAAAAGATATCGATGATTTTACAATTTGCCCCACTCATAGATCAAATCTCGGTGCCGGTGTTGGGTGGATTCGTGGTTCCATTAGTAGATGTAGAGTGCCTAAAGAAGTGTTCGGCCATGGTAAAGGTAGGGTTAAGTCGATTCCAAAAGCCTATTGGGGGATTGGAAGCGTGTACCACAGATAGTACGCAAGACGTCTTGAAAATTCATATAGCCTGGCTACTTACTACCTTGTGCAAAATTACGCGACCCGTCAGACTTAGGCCTCGATTGGGAATTCGTCAATAGGCTACCAAAAATCCAGATAGATGCGGAGTTTTCTATACTGATGTCTGCACACAGTGGAAAAGGGCCCTTCCGCAGTAGCTACAAGACGCTGACAAAACTTTTTTCTCTTCACCGAAAATCACATCAAAATTTTTCTTTGCTAAATTTCAAGTGTGCTGCACGTATCAGTACCCCCCGGGCAACCCTATACATAAGAGGGCGAGGATGCGCGCCGGGAAATTCCGAAAAACGACCCCTATAAAATTATAAAAGGTAGCTGAGTCTTATCCGTTTGTGAGCGGCAACAACTTATGTCTACCCCGAAAAAGTACCAATTTAAACACAAAAAATCGAAAAATCCCAAAAATAAGACCTCCTTTACCGATGTGCTCCAGAGGCTCAAGTCAAATAATTAAAATCGTCCTGGTAATGCTTATTTCAGGTATTTTATCGAGCGAAAAACACCCTAAAAGGTACCAGCTAGGTCTCTGGTAGTCCACTAAAATTTGAGACACCGTAAAAGGTACCATATCACTGATTTTGACCCCTGAAAGGTACGACAAGCATCCTCACCCATTTCCGATTGCCTCCTCCCCCCCTCCCCCCACCAACCCTGTCAGCACCTAAAAGCAAAAGATGTGATTTGCCAGCTACGAGCTGTCAGTCTCACCTCGTAAAATTCACATGAACTGGTTATTTACTTTTAGGCACTGATTTGTCAGATTTTTATGCTGACAAAATCTGTCCTGCTTCGAGGCAGGACGACTGTACTTTTTTTTGTTTTTTTCGTCTTGATATGATTTTTTGATATGATTTGTTAGGGATTTAAATAACTGTACGTCTGTATTTGTTAAACAGACTATTCAAGTGCATCCAGAACTCGATGTGTGCATTTCTAGTGCATTAAGTATTCTTTTGTAACATAGCCAAAGATCTTGCGATGTCTACTGTTCAAGCCTTTTTTTCTTTTCAAAGAGGCATCAGAATTATTTTCATGTCAAATTTGCAGTAAACTGCTTGCGTGTCATCCGTTGTTTTCAAGATGTCCGACCAGGTATGACTGAAAATGGCACCTCGCTTTGATAGGAATCCTTTTGTTGTTGCTTCTTACTTCCTGAAATTATCAGTTGAAATTCGCTCGGGATATAAAAAAAAAGCAAACAAACAAAAAAAAAACAACGCGAGTAATACATATCCATCTGAATTCTTTCATCACATAAAAAGTTGTAGGACCTGATAGCATCTTAGGGACGGACCATTAGACTTTTGATGCGGGGGGGAGGGGGGGGTGTTGGGCAATAACCCCAAAAAATCGAGCACCGGCTTAATGGAAGAAAACACATAGTGCAATTGGGAAAAAGACCCCCCCCCCCCGCATCAAAAATCTAATGGTCCGTCCCTAAGGTACCTTTTACATTATTCCAATACCGCGTTTACATGCAAGATAATTTAGCTTGTAAAAAGAAGTATTTACGTCCTTTTTTCTATGCTTCACTCGCTCCTAAAGATGATTCATACAGATATGAGTGTCGTACCGCGTTTACTTTATACAGGTACAAAAGGTCGTCCAGAATAAGTGTTTCGTTTTGGAATGAAAACCTCCATAAACTCATTCGGAAATAACTCGTTTCGAATAATTTTACTCTGGTATCATGTGGCAACCGGGATTAACTCGTTCTTGAACAAGAACTTATTCCGATATCATGTAAAAGGCCCTTAAGAGATTTTATTCCCTGAGCATCACGCTTTGCTCTCCTGCCAGAACACTATAAATTTCAATAGCGTTGAAGCAACAACCCGCTTGTAACTGCTACGCTATTACTGAAACAACGATTTGTGACCACAAAAGTAACATATTGTAATATTGTCAATTCAACATAAACAAAAATCTTAATACAGGGTAAATATTCATTCGTGTTGGTATCAATTATTGCGTGACTAGCTTATGATATAAATGGGGTAGGGGAAAACGTAAAACCTGGGCTCCTGGCAAAAAGTAATAGCCAAGCGTAATATAATAATCGAAACAGCTTATTGGTCTTATAAAATCATAAATAAACAAGGTCAAAGTGTTAGATTTTTCTACAAATTGTGGTGATTTACGTCAACAAAGGGTGGCGACAAGTAGGCACACCATGTATATTTCATAGCCGCTAGCAAGTAAATTTTGCCGGACTTTGAGTTCGTCTCACGATAGAACAACACAAATACACAGGGAAATTTTTACAGCAACTTTATAACCATCCTTTTGTCTTTTAAAGCTAGAAGCTTTGTAGATTCTGTCATATCGGTCATTGTTAAAACTGTCTTTGTTTTGGTGCTACTTTTCGACATAGAAAAAGTATGTCGGAGAAAAATATTCACCAAAAGATAAATATTTCTTTGCCAGCTTCAATAATGACAGGGGATTAAGTTTAGATGGTAAAACAAAGGATTATGATGACAGAAATACCGGAGGTCGAGTAAATTCGTTACATGAGGTCACACAACTCGGGTAAGACATCGAATTCCAATATGGCCGACAACACTCGGACGCGACTGGGCCTGATCATGAAGTCGAGGTTAGTAAGGAAACTTTTTCTTTCATTTTGACTTCGCACATACGGCTGCTTGTCAACTTACAGAAGACGATATCCCGGGGTCTTCCCTTTGTGGAAGATCTCCCGCAACTTTGAAGAATGGAGAATTAAAGTTCTAGCTAAAATGTAGAGGTGATTCACTGAAAGGACTTAAAACAAAAGCTGCTTTAGTTAAGAGGTAAGGCCAACTACAACACTCGATCGTCATTATTACTCGCGCTCTTGTTGGGTTTTCTCTCAAATACCTCGTGTTTTATAAAGGGTCGAAGAATACATCGATTCTGGACGTGAAAATCAACTGGTAGACCCTGATCCCGACCAGATTTATTTAAAACGGAAACAACGTCGCGACAAAACTCAGATGTAAAGTTAGAAAACCAGCCTTCCTTAAAATATCCTAACTCCTTGTCAATGGTGTTTAATTCGCTATATAGGTTCCGTAAATATAATTCTTCTTGGTGCCTTTCCGGATGTCACCGATGCTTTTTCCGATGCCTCCATTGATTATTACAACAGTAAAAGATATATGTGCCATCAACACTTTTGAAAAATTGCTTAACAATTTATTTAGCGAAGTATACTGTTACTATTTCGGCTTTACAAGATATTGTTTTCCGCAACTATAAATGATATGTCTCTATATGAAGTATTAAATTTGTTTCCCCGCTGACCACTCGTATTTCGGTCTTTTCTTCTTCCGTCGCCCGTGATTTAGTAACTCCGCAGTCGCGTCCGAGTGTTGTCGGCCATATTGGAATTAGGTGCATGTATAATAACGGTGAATATACAACTATATAAAATAATTACTCGAAAACTAAAATATATTTTCACAAAAAAACTACACCACAATAATTAGGACATATTGGGCTACAAAATATGAAAGTGGGAGTGGAAACAAATTTTGGGTGACTTGCCGCTGTTTGTCTGATGCATGTTGACATTAGCTCTTAAGAGGATGTTCATTTCTATATGTACGAATGCTATTTTTGCTACTTTGTGTCTTACAGTAAATGCCGAGAAATCTTCAATCGATCGTCAAATTCGATACAAGAATACTTAGAACCGATAAAATTATGGAAAATTGCTCTCAAAAATGTATGTTTATATTTTCACAGGCTTCGGGAGGTGCGTGCGTGTAGCACAGAAACACTTCGCTCCTATAGAATTCAAAAGTCTGCTCATTTGGTTTATTTTACTTGATCGCTCCAATATTCAATAAGCGACTGATTTTCAGATACTTCATTAACAAGCGCAAAGCACTCACCATTCGTCGATTTCTTGAGTGAGGCGGCCGCGGTGCACGGGCTCTTGATCCTCATCTGACTTTCGCGCTCTATTTACTTTGCTACGTGTACACACGTGTGACGTATCTGGTCATATGATCAAACTCGAAGCGTTTATGGCGGATGGCTCACGAAGGTACATTTAGGGAAGTTTTCCGAGCGAAAAAAGGCATAAAGAGGCGTTCGAAGTACCCCGTGTCTGTTTCAATGTGTTACCTGAGGCCTTTAGACAGTATTCTGGAAAAGTGACTTTTAAGCTGTCAGTTACTCTTTAAATGCAAAGTCTTGACTATGGAAATCTTTGTGGAAAACACTCATTTACCTTCTGGTTATGGAGAGGATTTTACGAGTTCAATTGACGACGATTTACTGTGTTTAATTTGTCTACTTCCACTTCGAGAACCAGTTCTGACGAGATGCGGCCACAGATTTTGTCGACAATGCCTCGAGCAACATCTTGCAAGGTTTGCGCTCGTATATCGCTACTTTATTGTCACTCATCAATGTTAAGTTACGATCTACTCATCGTTTAAAAAAATTTGGTAAGATATTTTTTATATAAGCGTAAGAAAGGTAAACCGTGGGTGACTAACATCTTGCGCTGAATAAAGCTTATTGTTCTCTTGATTTCCACTTTCGATTCCAATAATATACTCGTTCGCTTTGCTCACTCGTGAAATATTTTTCACCACTCGAAGATAAATTTCGTATCTCCGCGCGGCCATATAATATCCTCCATATCTTTGCAATTGAGAAACATTTCTCGAATGTAATGTCTCTTTCACGAAAGATCGACGAAGTGCTAATAGCCATTTGTAATGCAAATCTTGACTTCACTAGCATCACAGAATCATAGCTTAAAAACCACATAGATGATAATTTCGTGTCGGTTTCGGGTTATAATACCTTCCGTCGAGATAGGGAAACAAGTTTTTATATCTTATGTAACATACACGCATTGTGTCTGTTTCGGGTTATAATACCTTCTGTCGAGATAGGGAAACAAGTTTTTATATCTTATGTAGCATACACGCATTGTGGATACATCTTATGTGTAACGGGGCGGACGCTGGCATAAATCGAATATAACTTGAACAACACCGCGTCGGAGAAATGTTTTATAGTAACGGAACCTACAAGCGTTTATCAAATCTCAATTGGTTTATTAATCGCTTGAAAGTTCGTAAAAACTGAAACACAATAAATTAAAATAGGCCGTTACCATACTAACTATTATTATGCTTGCGACTAACACGTGTCTCGTGGCCTAATGAAACATAATGCCGACAATTCGAAAGTATGTCACCAAAAAAAAAGGTATACTGAAAGTCACGCAAATCACAGCCAAAAATAGCCTTTGCTACATTATGTTGCATATATGCAGTGTGTGTACAGCTTATGTTGCATACATGAATTCGCATCGATTGGTGTATATTTGAGCATGTAATAATTTTTATAAGAAATATCCCATTTGCTCCCTATTCCCGAGCAGACCCTTGTAACGACGTAAACAAGCACCTGAGACCAATTTCACTTACACCTATCCTTTCCAAAATATTTCAAAACCAAAATTATGAGTTTTTTTTTTCAACAGGCAAGAAAGTCAACATCAAGTCTATAATTGCCCTGTTGACAGAGAGAAACTTGAGCGCAGCCAGGTACATAAAACGGGTAACATAGAGTCTGGTTCATGCAGGAGCAAATGTAGATTTATCAGTCGAACGCGAACATTGGGCTACCGAGATGATGAGATAAGTCGGTGCAGTCGATGACATCCAACATGGCGGGGAGGCTTTTAGTCTGCGCAAGAATGGCGATTTCTTAGATACCTGCGAAGTATCTTTACTATTTCCCTTATTCAATGCAGCGAAAAATTTAAGCTTCTATAGGCCTAAAAGTATTTCGGTATTGCGTGGATGCGTTCGCAATTAGATTGTTCAAGTACTTCAGTGCTCCATATGTCTTTGAAATAGGCCCAACTTTAGCTGTGCAGTGCTGGACATCAGATTTAATTGTAGTCCAGCTCGTCTTTACGTTCAACTTTGAGACGAAAATAAAAATTAATAGGCGTAAAAACGTTTATTTTCATTTCAAATAGGACGTATTTCCTGACAAAGCAACTGAAAGGAAGATCCTCTCGTTTACCATAAAATGCCGAAATGAAGGTTGCGAGTGGACTGGTGAACTGAGGGAAAAAGAGGTACAGTATCTCTCTTTTTCACAGATTTAGAAAATTTTACTCTTTTCTATAGGGGTAATGATGCCCATTGTGCTGAAGGGCAGAAACACCATTTGCTTTCCGTGGCAAAAGAAGTTTTAAAGCTTAAAATAGACTCGGGACATGAATGGCCGCGTCCTTTGCAGGTTCTAGAGGTCGTGAGTAGTGTAACATTCTACAATGATACCGAAATAAAGTGTACGACATTGAAAATGAACTTATGCAACCCCCCAAAGATAAAATCGTTCAAGGCTGCATAAGCTTTATAAAACACATTCGACTTTAAGAAGTTTGAAATGCTCTTTAGTGATTGACACTTATAGCAGTTTTTATTTCTTGCAGTGTGAACAGTGATTGAGTGAAATTCATACTTTTATTCTCTTGTCACTGACCAGTTTTTTTCAAGAATATTGCAACATATATTTAGCTTTTATTGTTCGTGTTAACAATAAACGGCTCAAACGTCGCCTTACCTTGATTTTTACTATTTTCCTAGAATCATCTGCTATCCTGCAGTTTCTGTGTTGTGCCTTGTGCAAACAAAGAGTGTCATGCTACCATCAAAAGGCATGAATTAGAAGATCACGTGATGAACACTTGTGAATGGAGTATGGTTGCGTGTGATTATTGTTGCGTGCTTCATCCGAAATGTTTGAAGCAGGTAATTTATAACACATTAAGATATCCTCGTATAGAACGACAAATTTGAAACCATCGAAGACCTTAACCACCAATTCATCATCAGGGCTTAAGACAGCACTAAGTGCTTTTGGGAGCTCAGGGAAATATAATTATTGGCAGTGGTAGCTACCATGGTTTGGAAAGTACAGTTGGCGAAGTTTACTTTCCTCAAGGAATCTCGTTCTTAGGCCTTTCTTGTCCTAAGGAGTGGAAGAAGGAGAGATCCTGGGGAAAGAGTTTGAGAGATTTATGCGCCATGTTGTAATGCTAATAGCACAATGAGTAACGATTAGAAGATTTTAGTGGACCAGTCCATTGAAACAACCATGGACGTATCTATCTTCTTCCTCTCAGGAGCATATGGACGATTGTACAAAGATGCCACTGGAATGCGCAAATGGTTGTGGTGAAAAAATCGTGCGAGAAAAGGTATGCGGAACGTGGTTAGTCAACGCGGTATTTCATTGAAATATTGAGCTTCTAAAGAAATCTTTTTTTTACAATAGATTGAGACCCACAATGACAGCGATTGTCCACTGGCCACGATCTCCTGTCCATATGTTGACATGGGGTGTACCACCAAGGTAATTACCAATAATCACTTTTCTTCGGTCATTCATCACGCCACTACAACGTAGGTAATTAAAATTGGACAAGAAAGCTGATCGCTTTTTAACTTACTGTAAATTGTTACATAAGCGTCCTTGTGAAGTGTTCTATTATTTAAAACCAACATTTGTCATTTAGCAGTGAGTGTGGGCTAATGTTACTCATTCGAAATTTACCATTTGAGTTATGAGCGACAGTTTAGCTAAAATTTTTGTCATATCAGTTGGGAGACCCTTGTGGTCAGCCGAGAAGATGAGAATTGTATTTTCTTGACCATAATAATCATAATAATATATAGGCGGAGAACAGCAATTCCCTGGACGAGCGTACTGGTAAGCTACCTGTTTTTTTTTGGGGAAAAAGTGCCCTGTTATGCTTCGCACTGTCCCGCTTTGCGTATAGTTGACTATCAGAGTCTTTGTCGCGTTCGTAAACCGCGACTCAGAACTGCAACGTTTAATATACCTGAAAAAAAATGTCCTTTAGAAAGACAGATTTGCGAGATTGCCTCAGACAAAGTTTTTCTGCACTTGTGTTTTAATGATAGTTATATAAAAAGCTCGGGGGTACTTTGAAGTTTTTTTTCCCCATGTGACGTTTTTTAGGGGAATGGGGAAGGGGAGGGGGGTGGTCATGGGTGCAGACAAATCCCACCTACTCCGTAGTATCTCAGCTGTTAGTCACATGTAGTTCTCCATATCCTCTATCCCTCCTTTTAGATGCTAAGAAAGGAAGTCCAAATGCATCTTCAGACCGCTATGAGAATCCACTTTGAAAATGCCTGCAGAGTTTTCAAAGAAGCGAATTCCACACTTAAAGAGAAAGTAAACGAACTTGAATTGAAGCAGGCGGAAATTGATCTGGAGAAATTAACTCTGCGAAAGCAAGTACAGGAATTAAAATCCGCCAATGCCGTCCTCGAAGCTAAAGTAATCGCCCAGGAGAAAAATGTGTCAGAATTAATGAACGGAAAATTTGTGTGGAAGATAATTGGTTTCAGCATCATATTAAAAAATGCCAAGAGTGGGTCTGGTAAAGAGATATACAGTTCTCCATTCGTAACTGGAAAACAGGGTTACAAATTTTCGATTTGTTTACGACCTGATGGAGATCACTCATTAAGGCACACGTACGTTTCTGTATTCCTGCGTGTTATGAAAGGTAATTTCGACGCCATACTGCCGTGGCCTTTTCGCTGCAACGTCACATTTACCCTCCTTAATCAAAAAGACGGGATAAATGTGACCGAGAGCTTCAGCGATCACCTTATTCAAAGACCGAATTCAGATGGTTACATCAGTACCATCGGCAGTACGAGATTTATATCCCACAAGAACCTGATGACATCAAGCTACCTTGTTGAGGACACCATGTTTCTTCAAGTGGAGGTTTGTCCACGCATCTGAACACAATTCTGAGACACGCAGATGTTGGACTAGAATACTACGAAATGACAGAAAATGAAACTATAAACCTTTAATGTTTGGATTGCTTAAGGTGACCATAAATTGCATACATAGATCCGTTTAAGTTTAAGAGAAAACTGTATCTTAATATGCATGCTGGTCGCAGTCAGTAGTACACTATTTCAGTTTGCTCCAGATTGCATTGATTGTCGCACCGCAATAAGATTGAAAATAACTCTCAGTGTGAGAACTTTGGGAGAGCAGGGAAATCAAATTTGGTGTTAGCTCCTTAGGAGTTGGTCCCATGTTACGAAAAGCATCCGTGATTATGCGTACAACACGATAATGCAAAAGAACAATTGTTGGATAATAGACGGATGATACCTTAAAAACAATCTTAAGGGATTATTTTCCCCATCTTTACTGCGATGATTACCCAACTTTACGTTTATAGTGCACTTTCCTATTAATTTTTAGTTGTTTGTGTTGTGCTGCGTCAGTTTCCTAAGGAACCAATAAACTTGGTTTACATTTTGCACATCAATCTGTTTTGATACTTTTTGAAATTACAACCATGCCAGGAATCTATGGATAACCACTGGTATTTTTCCCTTTCTACCAGTGGTGTAAATTAAGGGTGTTAGGTGAAAAGCTGACCCTAAGCTTACAGCAAAGTTGACCAAGAACATGATCCCGAGATGATATGGCTGACAGAAAGAATTCTAAGCCCATTTACAATGGCTACTTAGTCGGTTATTCGAAGTACTTCGAAGCACCACAACCGTAACCTAACCATAAAATTGGGTAAACATACCATATAACTCGCAGAGCTTTCTCTGTCGCTAAAACGTCCGTATGATAACAGACCAGTAAGCTTGGGTTTGATCCTCACCGAACACTTAGTTTAATAATACCATTGATCAGAACTTCAGCTATAGAATTAAACCTGCCGTTCACCTTCATTCCAGGGGGTCCCTTGTTTCTATCTGGTCCGGCTGGTTCAGCGGGTCCCTTAGAACCATTAAAAGACAAAGTAAGTTCGAGTTAAGAAAAGATGACAAGGAATTTTGGAGCCGTGACTGATAGATTTGATACAGCTATTAAAAGACGTTGCACTAGTATGATATGTCTTATTCTACTGTTAATTGCAGAACAAAAGTACTTTAATTTATGTTAATTTTACTTAAATACGGTTAATCAGCAGAGATTATGTCCAGCAGATCAAGAAATCTAAAAACAAATTCAATTAAAAATTGCGCTTTAAAATAACTTGTGGAGTTTTCGGTGTAAATTTTCCTTATTACAATTTAATGACAAGAAAGAGTAAGAAACATAAAGAATGTGATAAGGGTGGTCAGCAAAAGAGTCGTAAACATCATACGAGACCGACCACCTTGATTGCCCAATTAGTAATTTATTTAGAGAGAGGATTTAGAAACACTTAAATACGCTCTTTGGTGTGTAACGAGGATAATTGAGTAATCAACGCGAACATTACCAGGAGAAGAGCGGACTAGAATTTTTTACTTTTTGTTAATAAAAAGTGCAAACATTCAACTCTTCTGTTTCCTGTGTCGACACCTGGTCTTCTAATTCTTCACCTTCGACCACGAGTTCGAATCACGCCTTAAACTTAAGAAAAACAAAGAAATGAGAAAAGAGCTATATGTACATAAAAAATGTAAATTATAATTATTATTAAAATATCTACAGAAATATACGAGAGATAATCGAGTTACCAATTAGTTTTGGTGGTAAGAAAATGCTCAAAAGATACTAACACATGTTTTATGGTATCTGTGTGATATATACTAAAACTGTTATTGACCTCAGTGTCCGTGAAGGAGGTGGATATTTACTTCCCCTTTAGTAATATAATAATTGTTAATGATGATTAGTATCACTGTTATCATAATATCTCGAACAACAAGTGTCCAAAAATCAGAAATCGAACACGAGTGTACAAAATCAAAAATCGGGCACTAGTGTCCAAAATCGAAAATCTGACACTAGTTTCCAAATTTAAAAATTGGACAAGAGTGTCCTACATCAGAAATCCGGGACACTAGTGCCCAAAATCAAAAGTAGAACAATAGTGTTTAAAGCCAAAAATCGGACACTAGCGTCCAAAATAAAAATAATCGGTGGCTGGTGTCCAAAATCGAAAATCTGACACTAGTGTCCAAATCAGAAATCAGACGTTAGCGTCAAAAGACAAAAATCGGACAACAGTGTTTAAAATAAAAAATCAGACTTTACTGTTCAGAATCAAAAATAAGGTACTTGTGAAATGAAATGTCAATACACACTGAACTGAACCCTTTTCAATTGACGAAGATTTTCAGGGTTTAACTTATCAACTTTCATCAGCAGATGCAGTCAGATATTATGCAGACAGTGTCTTGAGAAATTTTTCAAAGGTTTGTGTATGTTCAGAATTATTTATTACAACACAATTTGCAACAGGTAGGTCCTCTGTTGTGATTTTATCTTTAAGTCTCCTTTCTTCTCTTAAAGGTCTCCGGCCAAAAAAAATCTCGTAAATAGACGCTTCAAACGGCCCATGAAGGCGAAAAAATACCTCAAATGAATAGATTGATATTTCACGTAACTTTATTGAGATATTCAAACCGAGAAATAATTTAGATATTTAATTTTCAGAGCTTTATGCATAACCCTCATAGAGAATTTTCTTGATTGCGGTTAAGCTTCAAATCGATCATGCGAACAATTTGATAACAGGGCGTAGAAATGTCTGTTCTTAATTATGTACTTTAGCGTCATCATTCTAGAAAACAGTCACTTGCAATTTATCATCGTATTGTGCTCCTACAGGCAAGTTTGTCGCTCTCACCATTCAAACAGATAATAAAAATCGCACTGAATCCTTGTAACGATTCAACGCGATTTTTGACAAATCATCAAGGTTGCATGTGATAATATTTCCTATTGAGTCTATGAATTCTCTCTACTGCTCTGTTACTGAGGTCTCATTCGTCACGCAACGGATGACTCAAAGAAAACTAGATTGAGACACCATTCACCTTCGGGCTTTGATGAGGACTTTGTCAATGAGGTTAAAGAAGATTTTCACTGTTTAATTTCCCATCTTCCCTGTAAGGATCCTGTTTAAACAAGATGCGGGCACAGATTCTGCAAAGAATGCCTCGAGGCGGAACATTTTCGATGTTGCGGTTTACTCTAGTTACGCAATACAAACAACCGAAGAAATGTTCCTTCATTTTAGCACTCTCTGGCCAAGCGAGTTTATCACACTTTAAAGGGCATTTCTTCTTCTTTCGAGAATGGTCGATGGAAAAGATATAGGAAATTCAGGAAGCAGAAATTGTGGCGTTGATTAGTTGTTACTGAATTAAGCTGCGGGTCAAGTCAAGCGTATCATGAGGATACTGTTCTTAAATCCTCCGTTATCAATGTTCTTAGTTAGATCAAACTTGGACCATTTAAGAGAACGTTAAAGTGTTTATTTGTCAAGTGCAATGCATATATTAGATCTACTAACTTCTTTCCATTAAAATAATCGGCATCAAATCAATCAAAAGTTGTATTTACATATAGGTCTATGATTTGGTTAGACTGAGTCTTTCCTATTCACAGATGTTAGTTGAACTCATGTCTACGATTTGTGCCGTAACCGTTGAAGGCAGTTGACATTTTTGAGTTATTGATCGCTGATCAAATCACACCTCTTACAATGAATTCCGAGATTAAGGGAAAATAAAATTCTCAGTACTGATTAATCCCCCATGATCATAATATGTTATGTCTTTGACAGGCGGGAAATTCAGTGAGATAAAAAATAACTGTGTGTTGTTTCCTCTTAAATTTGTGTGAAACTTACTCTCATGTAATCAGCTAGTTCTGTAATTACAACAAAAAACTGGAAACATAAAAAGCATCCAACAAATTACTCCTAAAGCAGATATTTTCTCTGACGTAAATAAGCCTTGAAGTGGCCTGGCTTCTTCAAAGGGTGAACATTCGGGCCATTTAACGGTAAACCTCTAGGAGATATTCATGTTGCAACGGTACAGAGTTGAAATCTGGCAGAGAAGAACAATGCTGTAAGGAAAGTTAACGATTTATTTTTTAAGGTTCGACGAGAAGAAGTGGACTCCCATCTTCAGGATTTTATGAAAATGTATCTTGATTTGGCTTGCATGAAGTTAAGTGATGCAGACATGTCACCTCTTGTTACTCGGGCTTCCGTTGGAAAGCCCGAGTCTTAAAATGCAGGCCGTTCTTAAGCGCCAAAAGGGGGTCATGGTCCCAGGCGTTCCTTGCGTAAACCGCGGAAACTGGGGATGAGAGTACAGCAACTTGTGTTATCATGTGCTCGCTTTTCGTAAACAACACAAAGTTACAGAATACTGTGTTTTATGTAGTCCGCTTTGCAAAGATTCCTGTCTTTTGCGCTCATCTCACATATAAATGCACACGCTGTACGTGGTAGGCCCACACTAAATGATGTCGAGCGTTTTCAGAACGGGTCGGTCCACGAACTCTCTAACTTGAAAGTTAGCCAAATGTGCAAAGTTCATACTAGTTCTTACGAGATAACAAATGAGCCATATGTGAGTTCAAACTTCGAAAATACCGGCAAAACTGTGACAACCGATTTAACAACAAACTATGATGCTGAGACGAACACCTCGCTGAAAAAAATCAAGACTGTTCGTGAACACAACTTCGAAGGTGGCGCTGAGAGCAGCGAATTGGATAAGGATACTGTCAGAAGCAACTTGAATAATAAGGTTAAATATCTAAGCTTAGCTCTTCCGTTAAATATCTTGTTTCTGTTATTAGTTTTTATTGGGTTCAATACTTGTAAAGTACGATTTGGTATTTCTTACACAATCACTACTATTATTGAATGTTGGTTTGCTCTTCGCATGGAGTTGTATTTGCTTAGCAGAAGACATGATGAATATTCTTGATGACTACTGCCAAACAGTGGTCTTTGTAACACTTTTGTAAAGAACTGAGTTCTTTATTCTACGTTACTCAATCATTTCACCTTGTAGTTACTGGAACTCAAACACCTGGATCTTAGCTTAACAATACAATGCACAGTAAGCACTGTTTAACATCTGTTACCCTGCCTGACAGTGTTACAATTTTTGGCACTAACATAAATGTACACGTTAATGAAGTAACTTACAGATAATTAAATAATTGAACTGAAAGCAGAATATCTTTAGAGACCTTGATTTTAAGGAACCACACAGCGAATACAGGCTTTTTAATGTGGATTTCAAGTTACTGTATAGGTTGTATTTATCAACAAAATACAAAAGTAAAGCAATGTTTTCTCTTTTGACATATGAAGAAAGTTATTCACCTGCCATGAAACAGACAATACACATTCGTAAATAATCTTGAAGAGGAAATTAATAATATTATTCAAAATGAACAGGGAAGTAGAGAAACATGTTTCATACAATTGTACAAGGCCATACAGATCGATGAGTGGGATAACATCATCATTATTAACGACTGAAAAAAATAAACAAGTTTCTAGCTGAAACAAATTTTGGCAGTTGTGTTAATGTGTATGTACTGATGCCTTCAAAGTTCATTATTTTGCAAATAAAGCAAGTAACCTAAAGTATCAAACTTAAACAAGGTACTTTTGGTAGAGAGGCCTGTGGTTCTGGACAGAGATTTTCTGTCAGCATTTACTCTTTGTGGATAATCTAGTAGAGGAAATCAATTTTATTATTCGAAATAAATAGGAATGTCAGACTATGGAATATGATATACAATTTATCTGCTGTTCATGTAAAATTACTGAAATTGAAAGGAAACACATCGTGAGAAAACGCAGAAGAAAAAAATATGTATGACAGCATGGAACCTGTTGCCAAAAAAAGGTTTCTAGAAGACATTAAAAGAAAATATTCAACTATGGATGCTAGAAAGAAGAAAGAATTACTTTCCCAACCCAATGAGGAATTAGTGAAAGCCAGATCGGTTGAATTGCGTACTAACCTGTTTAAGAGGAAAATAAGAGAAGGCCTTTATTTTATATGTACTGTCAGTAATCGAATACTTTATAAGAAATCAGTAATAACATGCATAGACAAGAAGTACCCTTGCCAAACATACTTCAGTTTTCAACAGTCATTTGATGGAAAACAGTATATATGTATGTAACACATGTCGTTCAAAGGTCATAAAAGGAAAATTACCATGTCAGGCTGTAGTGAATAATATGTATGTGGATGAAATACCCACAGAACTATCCTCATTAGAAAAACTAGAACAAATACGAATAACTCAACGAATAGTATTTGAGAAGATTGTGGTCATGCATAAAGGAAAACAGAGAAAAATTAAGGATGCAATATGCAAGGTACCTGTAGAATGTGATCAGACATGTAATCAACTCTCTCACCCACCAGATAGATCTTGTATAATAATACTTAAGCTTAAAAGAAAGTTACAATCTAGAGGACATGCTTATTTTCGAGCATCACGACCTGAGTTAATACAGCAAGTTCTTAACTGGCTCAAAGTACATAATCCATTGTACAAAGATATATTAGTTGATATTAACAATACAGATAGCAACCTCACAACTTTTACAAAGTGATGCAGACGATAATGATACACATCAACAAGCTACATCAAGCAATGTAACTACAGACAGTGATCCTGCATTGGAGTATGATGCAAGAGGAAATGATAAATTAAATAGTAATGAAGAAAAAAATGACGACCCCTTAAATTAATATAGAGCCCCAGTATGCGAGATATGCTTAGAGTCAATTATACTAAACTGTCCAGTGCTGAATGCTCAAGTAAAATGCTCGATACGAAGCCCGAGTGAACGCTCCTCGAGCCTCCAGTTCAGATGGTGATGAATCTGACTGATCGGTGACTGACAGATGGAATCGTTTTCAGTATAGTGCATTAGAGCACTATAATGATTGATCCAGTGTGGCTTTTTCCCACCGCATCAGAATTGACATACTTTTTGTGCCCTGAAAAAGGCATAATTTTGAAGGTTTTCTTAATAAACAAAAACGAATTCGGAGGATTTAGTCTAAGTTACCTAACTTGCTCGTAACGCGATCAGGCACTTTGATCATTATAATTACCCCACGGGTAGACAACCTTTTTAATTAATTGACATCTAAAGAAAGTCATGGAAATATGAAGTTATGTAAGACATTGGTCAATTAACCTTTCAACGCATTTTGGTCCGAAATTAGACAAACTGTAATGAAATGCTAACACATTGTAGTGAAGTGTTTAATTTCGATCGGTCAAAAGATGTTTTGAACAGCTTGAAAGGGAAATAAAACCCTCACACTTCAGTTCTTTTCGCATTAATTTTTTACTTTTAGTTACTAAACAGCTCTTTTATTAGAGATGATTTCATTTTTTTGTAAAGTGGTGTGTTTAATACTGCAAGGAATTGTTAGTTTCCATGATTTTAAGTTGACGTTAGTACTCATGTTGTTGTTATCAGATAAGTGTCATAACAGATCAGTATCGAATTCGTTAAATAAAAAATTCAAATTATCTTTCGAAGAGTTTTGATTCGTTTCACTTTGCTGGCTCGTTCGACGCTGTATGTAAATTCGCTCGAAGTAGTGGTGATTAGACATTGAGACAAAGATGCAAATCAATTCAAATACATCAAGAATGAAACATTTTGGACTAACCAACATTGAAGATGATTAAATTAATTTAGATACACATTTGTATTTACTATGTTAATCCTCCCATCAAGCTTCTGTACTACTTCAGTTTGTAACGACAGATCTACGCATCACAACCTTTATAGCTTTACTTTGAATTGCTTTAAATTCTCAAGTTTAAGAATAGAAAGAGATGAGGTGAGAAAGCCCTGCTGACAAAGCCAAGAAGAGAAGGAAAACCGTTATTTCTCCGATTTTCTGTCATGAATAACGACATGCTCTATGAGTGATCGTTAGACAATGAAATCAGATTGTAAGAAAGTTCATTTTTGGTATAATGGATGTAACGAAAGCACAAAAGCCTGTCGATTATTTCAGTTCATTGGAATAAACTTTAAAAGCAAATCGAATGGCTGTTTAAGTATTTAGCCTTGTGAATTCAATCATGATACCATTTAATGGAAAAGAAAGTTTTTTATTTGCATGGTAGGTAAACATGATTTTACATTATGGAGTCTCATATTGCGCGTAACCCTAATAACACTGTTTTTAGTCCATGGATTACTTCACCCTTTTAAAGCGCCGTCGACTTAACCGATCGTAACTCGGTTTTCTTCTTTTCTCGGTTTTCGAGAAGCAAGGGAAAGAGGAGTACGAGAGACGTAAAGAATGAATCAATATAAACAAACACATGACATCTTGGTAGAAAAAGATTGGATTAATAGAAGAAATAGGATTTAAACTGGATAATTACTGAAAACTTCGATTCTGAGTGCCATGCAAACATCACCTACCACAGAATTCTCGCTGACCTTTAATGAACTAAGGTATACTTCCCAGACGTTCAGACATTCAGACCCCAGTAGCGTATATCCGATAGCATACCGAATGTAAATGAAACTGAGATAGCACAAGAACTTTCTGTCTGACGAGCGGTTAGGCGCGAAACTCAGAGTCACAGAGAATCGATTCTTTAACTCATGTGTGTATATATATATATATATATATATAAATTCTCAAGAACATCTCTCGGAGAAGCCAACCTTTAACTTTATAAAAACAAGACTGGCAGTTAAAATAGACGAGACTGACGATACTTGAAAAAAAAAAAAAAAAAAAAAAAAAAACCATCCTCGCGTCTTATGTTCTTCAGCAAAATTTAGGAATCTGTAAAATTTCCATTCTTCAAATTTATTTTTCTGTTTGGTTAACGGAATAGGCATGCTGCATCAAGTATAAACTTGCATGAATCTCAATTTATGAGGCCTTATGCACCAGGTATAATTGATAATTTACTTTACAAATATATTTAGCAGCTGAAGCTTACGAGCAGCTTTATAACAGTGAGAGAGAGAGAGAGAGAGAGAGAGAGCTAGATATAAAGGCACTTTTGTAACCTCATTTTGGCACTTATGTAACCGAAAGTGGCACTTCTGTAACTTTTGTGGCACTCACGTAACTTATGGCACTATTGTAACCTGGCACTCCTGTAACTTTGTGGCACTAATATAACTTTTGTGGCACTTCGGTGACGCCATATTTTTGAAAAGTGTGTATTCACTACAAGTAACTAGTGAAACACTTTTCTAAACATACACTTCAGAGGAAAGGAACTGCATCGTTCCCTTTTCATCAGAAATAGATGAATGTATTAATGTTGTCAGATATTCTACGACACTACATTGCAAGACATATTTTATCGTTAAAAGCAAAGGCTTCCTTAACCCATGCAGCAAGGCCGAACTATTGTCTGCAGATTTAATCGCCATAAAAGGACTCCTCAATATTGCTTTGTGCAACCTTACGAGGCAAAATGTACACGTCGTTTACCACACGCAAATACAACAAAATGGCGGCCTTTTCTACACAGTTTTGCCTGTAAGAGCCACAAATCGTTGTTATTCGCAACAAATAAAGTGCATTAGTGAGGCTTGGTGGTGAATTTTTTGGTACATGACATCATCATGCATAAGGTTTATCGATTACTTCATGATTCCCATATCATTATTCCTAGACAAGGACGGTTGCTTCTTTTGAAATGAAATCCCTTTCGCTATTTCAAGTCGTCGAGATGATAGTAAAGTTTATTTTTATTGATCTCGTTTTCTCTTTTGTACACCCACTTCATTGATGTTACTGGCTACACCATCTTTTTACCCCAAACGCAGACAGGGAAGAAAGGGAATTTGTCCTCCTACTGCGGATATTTTATTTTAACCAAATACAAATTAAATATTCGAAACTACTATTTGAATTGGAATAACGTAACGCTGCACACGGTCGAGTGGGTAGTCAGTAACTGACAAACTCAACGCATTACTCAGCAAACACGACAAGTTTGCCAATGTCCAATGTTTCAGTCTTGTGGGCTCGACAACTAAGAACAAGACAATCTGACTTTCTTGAAAACTCGCATCCGAACGTTTCCCATACAATATAATGTAGATGTCCACATGGCGCACGCCCTTAAAAAGCGGTTTAACGCTTCATAGAGGGGTGGGGAAGGGAGTAATTTACAAACTCAACTCATTATTCGCTACCATCTCGGTTTCCAAAAGTATGAACAACGGTAAAACCGCTGTCCTCTTTGGACTACCTTGTCTACATTTTCTTTTTTTTTCTAGTTGTCAACGAGACGCTTGTTGGACTGCTTACGCTTTCGCCCATACTTGAGCCTGCTTACGATTTAAGCTACCGTATAATCCTTAAACAGCTTATTATCCAGTTCTTTGTTTGCCAGTCGCTTCAAAATTGCAGGCTTAGAAATAGGCGCTCCTTCAATCATGTCTTGAAACAAATAAATCAGTTTTTTAGCATGGTTTTCGCTAAATATGCCTTTGGATCTTTCAGTCGTATTCGTGGGTACCCAAATTTCAGACTTATGGCTGCTTGTGTCTTCAAACATTCTACCGACACGAATGGCACAATTTCTTCCTCAATTGGTAATGAAGTAATCTCATCAGCTTACCAGGCTGTTTGCGAACTGTGACGCCATTCCGCACGGATCCTGCCGTATACTCTTATTGGACTTTCTTTGCACAATATCGGGTCAGACTGGATCTTTTCTCGAAACAAAGACATGGTGACGCTTTGCAACGATATTTCTTCTGCAAATAAATTTTGCAGTGCTTGTAACGACTCTTCTTTCCGGGGAGCTCGTTTCATACCTAGGGAGGCAGCTGTTACGAGTTCACATTCATTAGAGTCATTGACTGCCTTTCTTGTTCCCAGCTCTTTATCGTCTTTCTCTCGGTTTCTTATAACGCCATGGCTTTGGTACCATCTGTTCTATAACACAGCTTTTTCAGTTTAACGCGTGTAGTTCTTACGCAATCCTTGACAAAAACTTGAAAGGAGTCAAGCTTTGGAATAATATGGGACATATCGTAGAGTTCCAATTTTTCAGTATCGCAAGGGTATTCCATAGGTGGCTACTCAATTCCACAAGCAAATCGAAGTAAAGTATAAAAACTCGTGAATTAGCAGCATTTTCATTTTTCGACTTTGAACGTTTGCGCTATGTCGCGCCACATCAGCGCGCCTGCTCATACGGAAGGCAATCGTCAGCGGTCACCCACGAGCAAATAGTAGACGCTGAATTGACCAATAGAGGGACACTTTACTTAAGTTGTGTTGGTAAATAGTAAATCACTATGATCATAGTAAGACATGAAACTTTAGGCAGTGAAGATTACACCCTAATATTGGAAGTAATTTTTGTTAGTTTGTTTTTGTTTTCGGTTTTTTTTTTCCGTTATTTGGATGCGGATGACCTTTCACTTTGAATACCCATCTCTCAATGATGGTGGTAAACTCATGTCATTGAGTATAAAACAATTATGTATCCTACAAGAACAAATGTAGTTGAATTATGCCCAGTTGAAAGGTAATACCGTTTTCCTGTACTGAAATCAGATTAAAGAGTCGTTGTGTAGTTTACGATTATCTCGCAGCTTGAACCGAGCACAAGGAAACCCAAACTAAGCGATTCATCTTTACCAATAATCCATCGCTGAGTAAGAAACTGTAAAAGTCAGCGTAAAGTAGGGGCCCCGTTAGTTTCGCAAACGTTTGATTCAACTTTAAACATTTCATTTGTAACCACGCTCTTTGGAATGGACGATGCTTGTGCTACATGTCGAAACCGTGCTCTGATTATTGAAATGAAATGAGGCCAAGATAAAGCGATTATCAGACTCACTCTCAGGCTAGGGACAGGGTTAGGAATAGCGAAATAAAGTCACCTAAAATGGGGGAGGTTGGCGGATCCACGTGGTAATGGGTGAGAAAAAAAAGGTTTCCGAAATTATACAGGCTTGAAACCTTACTATCATACTACATGGAAGTCGCTTAAAATCACGATTTTTTCCTACCATTTAAGGATTGCCCATCTATTCCTTTTCAAATTAGCGAGGTTAATCTGTTACTAGCCAGCTTGATATTTTCCTTTCCGTTATAGCGCGATATCCCAAACGACCGAAAAAGAAGGAACACAATTTAACGGACGGTATAAATGGGGACCATGGGAGGAATATAATACATCAGTCTATTAAAAACACAATCTTCATGAAAGAAATAACAATTTCTACATTTCTTAAGGTTCTCACGTTCAAAAGCATCGGTGAAAATTTAATTTTTACACCTACTGTCTACTTAATAAAGTGTATATACTCGTATGGTTTAACTGTGGTTTGTGTAAAAATTTTAATTGATCAACTTGGTTGATCCCAGCACTAGAAAATTAAATCCACCGACTTAAAATAAATGTAACAGTAAGCACAGAGCACGGCGATTGTTTGTACCAGAGTTTATTTAATTTCGACGCTTTTAAATGGGAATTTCCCTTTGAGAAAAATCTAGCGAAAGTGGCACTCTTGTAACCCGCAGTACAGTCAAGGGTGTATGTTGGTTAAATGGTTGCCAAGGATAACGAAAACAAGCTAAAAAGCTGAAACTTTGTAAGCATAAATAATGAACGTGGAACTATATGTCACAAAAATTTTAGCAGGAAATGTTGAATAACATAGCCATAGTGGACTTGTCAAGTTCAAAAGTGCATTTCAAGGGCTTAAATTGAATTGCCAATCTTGACCACAGATGAAAGGGCGTACACATTTACCTGATTTTTTCAAACGCTCAGAAAACTGGTTTGAAATTTGTGAGGGTAGTTGAGAGAATCTAGTGCTGTGTATTAGCAATCGATCTATCCATTAGTTGCCGTGGAATACGCCAATTACCCTTTAAAATGCGCAATTACCCCAACGGGTGCCACAAAGGTTACATTTCACGTTTGAAAAGTGAATAAAAAACAGTAAAATGCGTTAAATTTTGTGATATTTTAACATAACGCGAACAAAACATTGATACACCCATCCATGCTTTAGTTGCGACTTTTTCTGCATTCCTCAACGAAATATCACTTAAGAGACAAAAGGTTACAAAAGTGGTGCCTCTAGATCTAGAGAGAGAGAGAGAGAGAGAGAGAGAGAGAGAGAGAGAGAGAGAGAGAGAGAGAGAGAGAGAGAGAGAGAGAGAGAGAGAGAGAGAGAGAGAGAGAGAGAGAGAGAGAAAGCACACTATGACGCATGCCAATAATAATTTTAAGCAAAACTTTGCCGGCAAAGTATCAGTTTTCCGCTAGGGGCAGTGACTTCGAGAAGTTTGTCTGTTGAAATTCCATACACAGGTTTCCAAAACAATTCGTTAAGAGCATATTTTGTTTACCACCACACGAGTTAGTTTGCTCTCATTTCCTAGAAAACACTTTATCAAATTAGCATAAAGCTACCTGGGAATCATAAAAAAAAATATATAAGGCTGAATCGAGAAACTGCGAATCACAACGTCGTTTTATTGAAATTTTGGAAACGATTCAAATAGTTTTGCTTGCAAAAAAGGGTTTCTTTTTAATACGAAGGGGAGGTGGGTGAATTTTAGAAAATAATTCAAACGCTAAACGCTTTTGTAACATCATGAGAGGACGGAAAACGCGTGCACTGTAAGTACCTCCCAAGGCGTCATAATCTCGTCACTTTCTGACAGAAATGTCGTTTAACTGAAAGTGAACCAGAACACCAACAGACCTATACATGTCTCAATTTTCCGATGAGGGAATGTTAGGCATCAATGACACGTCATCGCTTGTCAAACTTTGTCAATAAACATGATTTCCACTTACGTAATTGGCACAGGATGTACTACTACCGATGAGAGAATAACAAATAAATCTGACCAGAAGTCTGTGGCAGGTCGGGTGATATTGAAATGCGTGGAAAATGCATTTTACATTTAAAAAAACTTTACACTTGGAGGATTTCAACTGCTTTTTTTTTTCTGGTAGTCCTTGCATAAACCTTGTACCCTGTTTCATCCACATTAATTCTTCGTAGTTGTACATTCACTGCGAACAAAGCTTTCCGGTTAATTTTTATCGTTTTATCGCGTTCAGATAGGCCGCTGTCCACTAGAATTTTCTACAACATTATATCGGTACGGAAACGCGGGCACAAACTCAGCCACAGGGAATCGAGTACCGAAGGCGATCGCCAACAAAAAGCGCGCGCTTGGCGCGTGCTTGGCAAAGTAATCATGCCACGACGATCTCGGGAAAATACAATCGAAGAAAAACGCAGGATGCGAAATCAAAGGAGGAAACGTAAACGATTGTCAAGAACGGCTAGGGAAAGGGAGAACAGAGAAATGAGAACACAAAAGGAAAGAAATGCATATTCTCGCGCTAAGGGATTGGCGCGAATGTATTATGGCAAAGCATTAGTCGAACAGAATAAAAAGACCCTGGACAAAACCAAGGTAGGTACTCGGTTAGCGTCAAAATAGAATAAAATAGGTATCAGAAATTGAGCAGTTGGTTACAAATAACGATATCACCGAACTGAAGCTGAACGTAATCAAACTAGCATTGTCTTGCATAGTACAAAACGTCCTGGGGTTGACTTCAACATAAACTCATAGGGGGAGGGGAGAGTGTAGCCCTCAAAATTCGTCTCCTTTTTATGATGAAATGAAAAAAAACTACAATCATTTTCGTAAAATAAGGCAAGGAATCCCCATTTGAAATTGCCACATTCTGAAATGATTTAGCGGGAATTCATTCATTTCTATCTGCCAAGCAGACAGGCAAAACTTTCGCCTGAAAAGGACGGTCATTGAGCTTTGAGCATTTTCCCTTCCATCTTGCTATGTAGTGTTGATCTTGCCCTACCAAGGTTACCACAGATCAAAAAATGGCTAGGGATAGAAATTTCAAGGTCAGGGAAAAGTCAGGGAAATTAAAGTTTTTACACCACTGATCATGAGTTTCATACCATGCTGGAAGAAATATTTCAGATGATCTCAGCAATGTTTTAATGAAGAAGAGGAGACTGGACATTTTGTATCCATTTCATTAAGGAAATTTTATTTTTATCATGGATAGGTCAGTGCCTTAATAGTCAGGGAATTTTGGAAAGTTCTGTTTGTGGCAACCATGCCTACCCTCTGTGTATCTCTATCAACAGTGTTAGAGTTAAGTCTAAAATGAATACATAAAATACTTGGGGTTGTTTAGGATACAAGGAGACTTAAAGAAGGCAAATGAGCCGCATTTTGTTATATGAAAGAGATAAAGTTTACCAATAAATCTATTAACATAGGAATTACAATTTCCTCGATTGTGATTAGTTTTAAAAAAACTCCTATTTTCCACTAATTCACTTGCCAAGTTGTTGTTGGACAGTTCAATAAGCCAAATACATTCAAAGTTGTAGTTTAAGTCAACCAATTACATTCAAAGTTGTAGTTTAAATCAATCAATCACAACCTTGGTTTCAATCACCATAGAAACAGTGTACAGATTCCTAAATTGGGGCTTTCTTCAAAACGGAGAATTGGTTTCCCTTGAGCAATGACAATATTTAAGTGTTCTTTTTAATTTGGAAATTGTAATTTTTACGATTAATTGGTAAAAGGACTTTGTGTCATTCGTTTCGGTCTGTAATCATACTCGCGATAAACAAATTGTACTCCCACTATGCAGGCGTCTGATTTTGTTATCACTCATATGATTACAGACCAAAGACTACTCAGTCCTATTACCACTTATTACACAATCTAGCATGTGAATCTTATTAAGCTGACCAGCTTCACGTTTCCTCTGTTTATAAAATAAAATATTACTTTATTCCAGATTAGAGACAGGAATACAAAATCAGGACCACCCAGTAGCAAATTTGCCACTGTTAATTTAATTGATCCATCTGAGCTTCAACCAATCAGTGAAAAGGAATTAATACTAGGACAGGGTTCATATGGCCAGTGCATTTTAAAATCTTTCACAAGATTAAACGTTCTTGTGGTAGAAAAACAATGTCTGATGCAAAGCACTAAAGAGATGGTAAAGGAGGCACAAATCATGCAGAATCTCACACATAAAAACATTCCTGCAATAATAGGACTCCAGCTTGAAAGAGAGCCTATATCTCTAGTGATGGAGTTCAAAGGGAAAGAAAATACATCCACAACAGTCAGTTAACTATTGCATTGCAAAGAATCCAATGGTATAGTAGAGAGAGTTAACAGTTCACCGACAAGCAAAGATTGGCTGATCATTTGTCATGATATCACAGATGCTCTCGCTCACATTCACTCCAAAGGCATTCTTCATTGTGGTCTCAAATCAAACAATGTTCTTGTAACTGATAAACATGGCCAAATTATAGACTTTGGAAAGGCCTGTGACCCTGTACACTTTCCACTATAGGCACATTGCTCCTGAAGTTCTGAATGGCACCTATTGTAGCAAAGCCAGTGATTTTTATTCACTCGGCCAAATCCTGCATGAAGTAGCTACAAAGCAAGAAATTCCAATGTTACTTGTCAATGCTAAAAAATGCTTGGACATCAACACCACAAGGAGACCAACAACAACAGGACTAATGGCATCACTGGCCCCTTTAATGTGTAGCCTTTAGGGGAAGTCAGGAATAAAGGGGATAGGGGTTAAATGAAAAAAAATTGAATTGAGAATGATTCAGTGGGCTAGTAAAACAACAAGGGGAGGTTGTGCTCTTTCCCAGTATTTACTTTTGTGAAGATATTCAAGCAGTGTATTGCTGGATGGGGATGACAACAAGAGCCACCTGGCTTTTTTTTTTCAATTGAGGACCTTCCTATACACAATAGTTGTGACCAGTTTCCCTACTTAAGAACATACTGTCCTATAACATAACCTTTCTTGCTAGTGATGAAGGCCTCACCTTGTAGTTTAGGTTGCAAGAAACTTACAAAGTCACAATATGTTTCTCAGCAATGTTTCTTAGCCTTTTGGCTATGCCAAGTCCAGTGATGTACATGTAGAGCCTGAAGATTGCCCTTAAGTTGTTAGATGAATTGATTAGATGACAATTTTCTTCACTGACTTTATAGCTCTGGTCAAGGAAAATTTATGAAAAGGTTTTGTCTAAGATAGGCTTCTCCTAATTGTTCTTACAGCAATAACATTCAGAACAATCAAAACAAAAAGACTTGAATAAGTAAATAACTAAATGAATAACTAAATGAATAAGTAACTAACTAACTTACTTAAATATATACACATTTTTAAAAAAATAAAGTCAACCAGAGTTGAAATTCAGTTAAAAGATATTTGTTTCTTGGTGACAGTGGCAGCTATTGTGTTAAATTACAGATGCAAAAATTTAGCAAGTGTTTAACTCTAGCAATGTTTTCGTCAGAGGAAATACTTGCTAATAATGATCAACATGTGAAAACATGAAAATCATATTAGGCATGTAATTTAGCCTCAATACTTTTCTTCACACCATTTGGCAGCCTTTTTTAGATCCCTAGCCCATAGAATTTCCTTCAGGGTTACAGGGTTACAAATTTTCGATTTGTTTACGACCTGATGGAGATCATTAAAAAAGAAACACCTACGTTTCTGTATTCCTACGTGTCATGAAAGGTGATTTCGACGCCATACTGTCATGGCCTTTTCGCGGAAAAAAAAGACAGGATGAATGTGTCCGAGCGTTTCATCAATCGTCCTATTCAAAGACCGAATTCAGATGCTTACATCAGTACCATCGGCAGTAGGAGATTTATATCCCATAAGAATCTGATGACATCACAGTACCTTGTTGAAGACACCATGTTTCTTCGAGTGGAGGTTTGTCCGCGCACCTGAACACAATTCTGAGACACGGAGATGTTGGACTAGAATACTACAGAATGGTAGCGAATGAGACTATAAATCTTTTAATATTTGGATTAATTAAAGTGGTCATAAATTGCATACATAGATCTGTTTAAGTTTAGAAAAAAAACTGTATCCTAATATGCTGATTGCAATTCAATAGTATGATATTCCAGACTGCATTGATTGCCGCACCGCAATAAGATTGAGGATAAATCTGGGGACCCGACGTTGCTCTTGGCATAAGAACTTTGGAAGGGTGGGGAAGCCAAATTTGTTGCTAGCCTCTAAGGAGCCGGTCCCATGTTACGAATAGTATGCGCCATTATGCGCACAAGACGATAATGCAAGTTTTACTGTGAAGAATTATTGGATAATAGATGGATGATACCTTAAATGCAGTCTTTAGGGATTACTTCTCCCACTTTTTACTGTGATGATCACCCAACTTTACGTTCTTAGTGCACTTTCCAATCATTTTAAGTTGGTAGTGCTGTGCTGCGTCAGCAACACAACAATTTGCTAGGGAACCAATAAACTTGGTTTATATTTCACACATCAATCTGTTTTGATACTTTCGGAAATGACAAATATGCCAGGAGTCTGTGGATAACCACTGGTCTTCTTCCCTTTCTACCAGTGATGTAAATTACAGGCTGTTAAGGGAAAAGCTAAGTCAGCGCTTGTGACAGATTTTCTGCTGACCCTAAGCTTACAGCACTGAAAGTTGACCAAGAATACAATTCCCGAGAGGATATGGCTGACAGCGAGAATTCTAAGTTCATTCACAATCACTTCTCAGTCGGTTCTTCGAAGTACTTCGAGGCACCACAACCGAAACCTAGCCTTTAAACTGGGTACACACACCATGTAACTCACAGAGCTTTCTCTATAGCTAAACGTCCGCAACGTAACGGACTAGTAAGCTTGGGTTTGATCAAAGTAAGTCTTTCATCTTTCTATCATCACCCTCGCTAACCTTAAACAGCATCCTTGAAATTATTGGTTTAAGAATAACATCTATTAGGTCTTCATCTATAGAGTTAAACTTGCCGTTCACCTTCATTCTAGGGGATCCCTTGTTTCCAGCTGGTCCGGCTGCTCCAGGGGGTCCTTAAGAACCATTGAAAGACAAAGTAAGTTCAAGTTAAGAAATAAAGACCAGGAATGTTGGAGCCGTGACTGATAGATTTGTTCCATTAAAAGACGTTGCACTAGTATGATACGTTTTATTCTACTATTGGTTACAAAACAAAAAAGCACTTTAAGTTAAGTTTGTTTTACTTAAATGCAATTAATCAACAGTGGTTACGTCTAGCAAATAAGGACATTTAAAAAACACTAATTCAAATAAAAATTCCGCGTGAAAAATAGCTTGTGGAGCTTCGGTGTGAATTCTCCTGCTAATGGCAAGAAAGACATAAAGAAGGCCACTGGGGTGGTCAGCAAAATATTCATAGACATTATACGGGACTAAACATCTTCAACTTAAGAAAACAGGTAGAAATGAGAAAAGGGCTTATGTATGTAAAAAATAAAAATTATAGTTGACAGTCAAATATATACAGAAATGTGCGAGAGGTTATCGAGTAGCCAATTAGTTTTGATGGTAAGAAAATGTTCAAATACTAATACATGTAGTTTTGTTTATCACCGATGTCAAATTCATATGATTATGATTAAGTCAAATGGTTGTGGCTGACAGCTAATACCATTTGATTACATGCCCATGTCAATTTGCGCTCTTGAAATATCACATATTGGTATATACCTCACAAGTGAATAGTGCTTTTCGTGCGCTCTGGTTGGCTAGTTCGGAAGTGAATAGCAAAAACTATTCACCTCACAGCAGCCGAAGAGGCGGCATCTAAAGTTTATTTTCCGACCATTTCACGGTATTGAGAAAAAAAGAAACAGTTTTATGGTATCTGAGTAGTATACACTCAAACTAATATTGATCTCAGTGTCCATGAAGGAGGCGGATATTTATCTCCACTTTGGTAAATAATTGTTAATGATGATGAAGACGATGATGATTATTACTATTATCATAATATCTCGGACAAAAGAAACATCCACTGTAGACAGCAATCAAACACTAAATTTCTAAATGTCCAAAATAAAAAATCGCACCCTTGTGTTCAAAATAAAAAATTGGACACGTGCCCAAATTGAAAAAATTTCAGCTTTGTTCATAACCCTCATAGAGGATGTTCGTCTTATGTCAACTATTATTAACCATATGATGATTATGTAGGAGGCAGTAGCCACAAAAACCTGTGTTGATGCATCTAAAAGCCAAGATATTGATCGAAAGGCGGTCAGTGAGGTCATCTCTGTAACGATTCAATATGATTTTAAAAGATCACTTAGGTTGCTTATCATAATGTTTCCTATTGAGTTTATAAATTTATTCCTCTGTTACTGAAGTCTCATCCGTCACGCTACGGATGACTCAAAGAAAACTCGATTGAGACCTCAATAGCGTAAAGTGCCTTCACTTGCATCGAACGAAGTGAAAGCTAGTGGACGAGCAGATAGAACTGATAAATAAATAATCTAGTTAGCCAAACCTCCACACTTGGAGAACTCTATTTTAGCTGTACATAAAAAAAACAATCTATGTCACAACTTGCGTGATTGTCATAATTTCTAAATGCGATTCATGACCAATCAATACGGACTAATTTTCAAGTCAAATCGGGTTTGAACCCATGCTGCTCAAGTCTCCAAAATGGCGGAAGCATCAGGGCGCCATTCACCTTCGGGCCATGATGAGGACTTTGTCAGTGAGGTTGAAGACGATTTTCAGTGTTTAATTTGCCATCTGCCTCTAAAGGATCCTGTTCAAACAAGATGCGGGCACAGATTCTGCAAGGAATGCCTCGAGGAACACTTTCGATGGTGCGGCTTACTTTATACAAAAGTAATACTAATGAGCGAAGAAACGTTCGTTCATTTAAGCACTCTCTGGCGTAGCGAGTTTATCACATTTTAAAGGGTATTTCCTCTTCTTTCGAGAGCAGTCGATGTGAAAGATATAGGAAATTCAGGAAGCAGAAATTGGGTCTCTGATTACTTGTTACTGAATTAAGCTGCGGGTCAAGTCAAGCGTATCATATGAATACTGTTTTCAAATGTTCCGTTATAAATTTTTTTACTTGGATCAAACTTGGACCATTTTAGAGAAGGTTAAAGTGTTCATTTGTCAAGCGCAATGCATATATTGGATCTATTAACTTCTTTCAAGTAAAATAATCGGTATCAAATCAATCAGAAATTGTATCTGCATAGGTCTATAATTTGGTTAGACTGAGTCTTTCCCGTTCACAGATGTTGATTGAACCCATGTCTGCGATTTGAT